>PJEM01001164.1:253349-293854 GCA_004023845.1 Helogale parvula | reverse complement strand
CAGCTGGTCACTAACATCGAAAAAAACTGCAACCAGACAGCTAAGAGGTGCCCTGAGATGGGCCCTGGACCACAGTCGAGCCTCGCCAGTGTATCCGCTGTTTCCAGTCACAGGAGGTGTTAAACTGCAACTTCTACTTTAGTTAGTCTGACTTCTCTTTTTCACTGCTGTTCACAATTCAAACAGTCCTCTCTGGTACAAAAATGAACAGCACGGGTGAGACCATAAAGCAATGTGGTTGACTTTTTTAGAATTCCCGTACTGGGGTGCCTGGGTGGAGGCTTACTCAGTTAAGTGCCCGACTCTCCGTCTCAGCTCAGATCATGATCCCAGGGTCGCGTGATCAAACCCCGCGTCGGGCTGTGTGTGGACAGCGTGGAGCCTGCTTGAGATCCTCTCTCTCCCTCGCTCTATTTGCCCATCCCCCTGATCACGCTCCCCCTCTCTCTCAAAAGTAAATTAAACTTAAAAAAATAAAGTAAAAAATAAAAACTCACGTGCCAAAGTTTATTTATCCAAATGAAAATAATTCCTTTTAAAAGAGTCATTTTAGGGGAAAGGAAATTGCCACTAATGAGGCAGCCAGAGGGCAGAAGGTTTACGTACTCACCAGTTACAAGTATTTGTAATTACAATATTAATCAGGCGCTGAGCAGTATCTTGGAATAAGCAATGCACATCACTGGCAAGCACACTTGCTTCATGTCGTAGAAAGAAGTCACTCAAGGGACAGGAAGGAGAAGTATTTGTTCCCATGGGCGGCCTGGGTGGCTCAATCAGTTAAGCATCGGACTTCAGCGCAGGTCATGGTGCCCCTCTCTCTGCCCCTCCCCTGCTCCTGCCCTGTCTCTTCCTCTCTCAAAAATAAATAAACATTAAAAAAAAGTGTTTGCTCCCAGTCCCATTTGAACTACGGGGTGTCACTCTCTCAGCACATGGATGGCCCATTCTGGACATTAGTGAGTAACAGACCTCCTACCCATGACCTAACAGCCTTGACGACAGCAGCTAAAATGCCAATTCTCAGCAAAATTAGAGCCCAAGTCCCCAGACAAGTCATATGCCAGAGTCTACCTTTGGCCTCAGATTTTCCTATTCCCAACCCTGACGGGGCTGAGACGCACTGGATCCTCTCCTGGGACGAGGTCAGCAGTTCAGCTAAGGCAGCACATTTCCAGCACATTTCCATACCCGGCTCCCAGCCCATGGCCAGCACCGCCGCCCAGGCTGTTACACCAGTGGAGTTGAGTCATAAGACCACGCTTGCTCACCACGCGCTATGACGTGGAGAGGAATTCCAGGGGGGAGAAAACCTCCCTTTAGAGCTTGGCTATTTCTCTCTCTGTGAATAAAATTATATTTGTGATCACTATGTAATCAGGGAAGGCTCACATTAACACCAAGAAGAATTTCCTGGGTTTAAGAAGAAAACAGGGACTCCCGAAGTAAAGACCCTCAGAATTCAAATCTGACTCATTTGTCTCAAGCGAGCCTGTGACCTCCGCCAACAGAGCCGAGGAGATGAGGGGGATGCTTCCCTTGCCCAGTCCTCTAAGAGTTCTGGTTGGTGCTGTTGAGCTGGGACCACGCACACTGTTGGCCCCTTTCCCCTGCACAGAAGAGAGGGAAACCCCTAACCAACATCTTGGGCTTTTAGCTTATTATAACACACACCACGCTGTGCAGAGGCATCGAAGCCAAAGAAAGAACAAACTGGCCTTCAAAGAAATGTTGAAGGCAATTAAAATCTTCGTGGGAATTTTCTCTAAAGGGCACCGAGGGAGCATTCCATTCATAGTAATAATAATAATAATAAAACTTCCCAAGGCCATCTTGCCCCAGCCCTTTCCTACTCTCGTAGAGCACAGACGTGCCACCCAGGCCGTGTCCCACGCTCCCCACCTGCCCAAACGCGCTCTCGCAGACCTCAGCTGGCTTCGCTTTCTGAACTGCTCTTCTTCCCCTCCAGGACCTCTCTGTCCTCGCCAGGAAACCCGTCCTCAGCTCCATCCTTCTCGGGATGTGATTCCTCACCTCATGAACAAATCCAAGAAGCCTTCTTCCTATTAGAAGGCAGGGGGAAAGGAAAGCTTCTGAATGAGAATAGGTTGTGGGTTTTTTTTTTTTTTTGGTCTATCTCATTGGTTCACCAAAATATAGACTTATATGTATGGAAGGGGGATGGGACCTGAAGTCAGATGCCCTGGATTGTCTTAGTGACTGTGAGACTTTGGGGCAATTAACCTACACTTTCTGGCATCAGTCTCACGTTATCTATAAAATAAAGTAACTGTGGGGTGCGTGGGTGGCTCAGCTGGTTAAGCATCCAACCTTTGATTTTGGCCCAGGTCATGATCATAGCATTTGGAGGTCGAGCCCCATGCTGTCAGGGCAGAGCTTGCTTGGGATTCTCTCTCTCCCTCTCTCTCTGCCCCTGACCCACCCCCACTCACACTCTTTCACACGTGCTCCCTCTCTCTCCCTCTCAAAATAAATAAATAAGCAATAAAATATATATATCGTGGGGCACCTGAGTGGTTCAGTTGGTTGAGTGTCTGATTCTTGATTTCAGCTCAGGTCATGATCCCAGGCTCACGGGATTGAGCCCCACATCAGGCTCTGAGTGGACAGCATAAAGCCTGCTTGAGATTCTCTCTCTTTCTCGCTCTGCTTCCTCCCCAGCCTGTGTGCTCTCTCTCTCTTTCTCTCTAAAAGAAAATGAATAAATTAAAATAAAATAAGAATATAAATTTTTTAAAATTTGGTAAAGGGCACCTGGGTGGCTCAGTCAGCTAAGCATCCAACTTCAGCTTGAGTCATGATCTCACTGTTCGTGGGTTTAGGCCTTGCATCAGGCTCTAGGCTGACAGCTCGGAGCCTGGAGCCTGCTTCTGATTTCATGTCTCCCTCTTTCTCTGCCCCTCCCTGCCCTCAATCTGTAAATCTCTTTCTCTCTCAAAAATAAATAAACATTAAAAAAAATTTTTTTTTAATTTTGGTAACAGTAATGCCTTCATCACAAGGACATGATGATTAAGTGAGAAAATATGCTTTGTCATAAGAAATAACAAGAAAACTCTGAAGTACATACTCTGAAGATGATTCTCAATCCTACTGGCTTTAATTCTTTTTTTTTTTTTTAAGTTTATTTATTTCTAAGACAGGAAGAGTGCATTCCAGCAGGGGAGGGGCAGAGAGAGAGGGAGACAGAGGGTCTAAAGCAGGCTCTGCATCGACAACAGACACCCAATGTGGGGCTCAAACTCATGAACTGTGAGATCATGACCTGAGCCGAAGTCAGATGCTTAACTGCCTGAGCCACCCAGGAGCCTCTGCTGGCTTTCATACTTTACACTGTTTGGGATATTAGATACGCATAGTTCTCGATCATTATAAAAGGCTTAAGAAGATACTTAGAAATATAAAATGGCCTGTTTCCAAATTGTTCACTTCTCTGAATTAGACCTTTTTTGGTTATTTGCTTTTTTAAATTGAAGTTGAGTTGACCTACTACGTTACAGTAATCTCAGGTGTACAATATAGCAATCTGACAATTCTGTAAACTATGCGTGCTCACCACAATAAATGTATCACCATCTGCCAAGCTCATCATTCTTGACAATCTTGGCTAGAATATTAGATTAGCTACCTTCACCTGCATCATGAGTCACCTGATTCTACCAACTTGTTTTGGTAAATTCCATACAGTGGAAGCCAAAATCTTTAGACCACCAATCCTAAATCTAAATTCCTAATTCTCAGACTCAAGCTCCACATAAAATTTCCAAACTGTAGCTTATCCATAGCACAAAAGGCATTTCTGATCTGATCCCCTTTTTTAAAAAGTCTCCTTGGGACGCCTGGGTGGCTCCGTCAGTTGAGCATCCAACTTCGGCTTAGGTCATGATCTCATGGTTCGTGGATTCAAGCCCCATGTCAGGCTGTGTGCTCACAGCTCAGAGCCTGGAGCCTGTTTTGGATTCTGTGTCTCCCTCTCTGTCTCTCTGCCCCTCCCCCACTTGTGCTCTGTCTCTGTCTCAAAAATAAATAAACTATATAAAAAAAATTTTTAATGAGTCTGTCTCCTTTTCATTGTGAACTATAGTAATCAAGATTTCCCCATCCTCAAGTTTCTAATGAACAGTGAGCAAAGGCATCAGACACCGGTTATAAGAGGGCTAAGTTAGAAGGGATGAGAGCATAGAACCCAGGACCAAAGGTATAGAGAATTAAGGAAAAGTCACTAGAGTGCTTACATGAAAATACTAAATCTATTTCTTCTAAAATAGATGAAAAAAATTGTGACCATATGTGGATCCAACATTTCCAGTGAAAAGGATTCCAAAGTGATCCCATCAGAGTCCATGTGGAAAGGTGTCAGTGAGGGGAAGTCAGAGATTGGGTGAAAGGGGACCTAAAGAAAGGGAGGAAGCAATCACACAGTGATATGCAAGCTAAGGAAGGGTGGCACATAGGCTCTTCTTTATTTGGGGCATATACGTACCTATGGACCAGGTGGAGGAAGAACCAGACAGCTCCCATAGCACCTACTGAAGAAAGGCAGGCAGTTGGCGGGGAGAATCTTTCCCCACCCCTACCCCCTGGATTAGAGGAGCACTGCCTTTGGATGGAGATGTAGCATTTACCTTGATTCACAATGGCCTATCAGCTAACTCATCACTGGACTAAGGGAAGAAGATGGATAAGAAAGATGAGTAGAAGCAGCTGGAAAGATTTTTAATAAGACTATTATTGAATCGTTCTCTGTGCCAGATTCCATACCAGGCAGATAATCAGCGACAAATCTGTACGTCTTCTCTATTGAAGATATGCTATCTTTTGTAGGTCATACAAGTTTAAATAGGTGGATTGTCTGAAGCACTCCCAATCTCTGGATAACCCCAGGATCTACTCACGTGAGTTTTCCCTTAGATTATCCACGCCATCTTCAACAACAGTAGCTAAAAGGGATATAACAAAATCTGGATTCCATTCCCAAAGAGGCATTCAACTCTGCTCAAGCTGGTAAGAAAGTAAGAACTCCAACTGATTGTGTGCTCAAAATATAAGACCTAAACTTGACAATGAAACCCAAATAAACATAACACCATAAGACATTTTCCATTGATCCGTCCTTTGAGTTCCCTGCATTTTGCTTAACATGACGCTCATCCATGTGTGGCTAAGAAAAGACAATACCCTCAAACGCAAAGAAAGCTCACGAGACCTGTCCACGGGATAATAGGCTCAGCTGTGGAAACTCCACACTCCAGATTGAATTTCACAAGCAGGACAGACAGGCACCACCAAACTGGGCCCAACGTCACGGCTATGGCTTCTGCATCTCTAATCTGGTTCCATCTATGAGTCAAGGGAAAACCTGGAAATGTAATACGGTGACCAAGCATAAAGGTGTTTCCAAGAGAACCAGGATGCCATCCCCAAAGAAGTACCTTTCCCTTTTCCCTTAATATCTACCACCTTCAAAGAGTGATCACATTATGGGGCACCTGGGTGGCTTAGTTGGTTAAGCATCTGATTCTTGGTTTCAGCTCAGGTCATCATCCCATGACTCATGAGATCAAGCCCCAAGCTGGGCTCTGTGCTGACAGCACAGAGCCTCCTTAGGATTCTTTCTCTCCTTCTCTGTCCCTCCCCAACTTGCACCCTTGCTCTGGCTCTCTCTCACACAAAATAAATAAATAAGCTTAAAAAAAAGTGATCACATTAAATGCCTCAAGAATAACCAAAAAGAATGTTGAAATCCTCCAGACAAAAGTCCAGTAGATTTTCCTCAATAGGAAAATTTAGTTCTTTAGAGCATATCTCTGAAGGCCATCTATGAAATAGTTATAGCTTACTTTTCCAACTCCCCACCCATACTTAAGCCTTCTATTGCAGACATTGACATGTCTGGGCGGCTCAGTCAGTTTGGCATCCGACTTCGGCTCAGGTCATGATCTCATGGTTCGTGGGTTTGAGCCCCACATCGGACCCTGTGCTGACAGCTAGCTCAGAGCCTGGAGCCTGTCTTTGGATTCTGTGTCTCTCTCTCTCTCTGACCCTCTCCTGCTCATGCTGTCTCTCTCTCTCAAAAATTAATTAATTAATTAATTAATTAATTAAAACATTAAATAAAATAAAATAAACAGATTGCATAAATCTTGACAGTAGTGTTAGTTATCCATCCATCATTCAATAAATATTTGACTAAACCAAACATCTTTATGTAAAACGCCCATGTGACGAGCAAAAAGAGGAATAGAAAAATAGTTAAGAGATAGGCTTTGCCTTCAAAAACTAAGACACATACACAAAAACAAAACTCAAAACAAAATAAAACAAAACAAAACCCATAATAGAAAGTGTGGGAAAAAATAGAAAGAGGGGTACATATAAAGTGGCGCACTTATGTGAGCTCAGAGAAGGCTGAAGTCATTCCTGCTGGAAGGGGTCAAGAAAAGCTTCACAGAGGAAAGAGTATTCAGATGACCTTTGAAGGATGGGTAAGGTTTCAGCCTGAAAGATGAAAGAAAGTGCATCGAGCTGGAAAGATTGGCCTGACTGCTGGATCTGAAGAGGCAAACATAGAAAACAAGACATTTTTCAGTCTGGCTAGAAAATCGTCTGTAAGGCATATGAAGCGGGAGGAGGTGGGGAGTTGGAAAAGTAAGCTATAACTATTTCATAGATGGCCTTCAATAAGAATTTGGATTTTGTATTGTAAATAATGAAAAGTCACGGAAGGTCCTGAGCACAAGGAGTGGTGTGGTCAGGCTCAGAAGGCAGATTAGAGGAAAATGCAACCAGAGGCAAGAAGAAGAGTCATGACAGAAATATGATGGTGTAGATAGATAGATAGATAGATAGATAGATAGACAGACAGACAGACAGTCAGATGATAGATGATAGATAGATAGATAGATAGATAGATAGATAGATAGATAGATAAAAACAAAGAAACAAAGATCTGGGGTTTCAGAGACTGCATGAAGAGGAAGGAGTAGACAAGAGAAATGTTGAGTTAGGGTCAACAGGATTTGGCCATTGGTGGTCACATACGACCAGAACTTCAAAGTATGCATTCTGTATGTCTGAGAAGATAGTCATATGATCAACAGAAACAGAACTTAGGAGGTGACCAGGCCTGTGGTGCCCCTAAATGGGTATGTGGACAACATGGAGCTGGTACCAGGAAGACTCTCGGGGGAAAATACAAAGGTCTCATTCGTGGGGCACCTGATGGCTCAGTCGGTTGAGCATCCAACCTGGGCTCAGGTCATGATCTCTTGGTTCATGGGTTTGATCCCTGTATCAGGTTCTGTGCTGACAGCTCAGGTCCTGGAGCCTGCTTCGGATTCTGTGTCTCCCTCTCTTTCTGCCCCTCTCCTGCTCACATATACACTCTCTCTCTCTCTCAAAAATAAATGTTTTAAAAAATTATTTAAAAAAAAAAAAAGGTCTCATTCAGTCCCCTTACTTCACTTCCCTATGATATTTGCCACTGTTGACCCCTCTCCCCTTGAAATTCTCCTCTTGGCTTTCTGTACCATACGCTTTCCTTCTTTTCCTCCTTCCTCGGCGGCAACTCCAAGCTGGGCTCAGTGAGCTCCTCTGCCACGACTTGTCCCGCCAGCATCTTCCGCAGAGCTCCAGCCTCAGTCCTTCTCTCATTTACATCCTGTCCCTGAAAGGTCTGTGTGCTGTCGTTGAACTTCACCTCTGTGCCGATGGCCGCTGCAGAAGGCCGTGGTGGGGAGCACAGGCTCCTAAGTCAGTCCCGGCTCAGACCCCAGCTCTACCCCCTGCTGGGCAAGTCCTGTTGGACGAGTCACTGTATCTTGATCTTCCTCTCGTGTAAAATGTGGTTATAGGGTTGTTAAGAGGATTTAAGGTGAGCGTTCATACAGAATCTGGCACATCGTAAGTCCTCAGTGAATGGTAATTATTATTAACCAAAATATGTGGTCGGAAATCTAATCTCCCTCCTGATGGGCAGGTCCATACAGTCAGGTGTCCCCTGGGCCAGATTCCCTGAAGTCCCAAAGTGACTACACCACTTTCTCACCTCCCTCAACCCTTTGTTTCAAATACTCATCCAAACATCCAAACTGCCTGATGGGACTCGACCCAAGTACTCATCCAATCATTCAATGCCTAATGGGACGCAACCCATGTCTCTCCCACCTACTTCCCCCACAACATCCATTTCTCATCAAATCCTATAATATCCCAAAGGATTCCACATGGCATAAAACGCCCATTGTTATCTCTCCTCCATTTTCCTGTCCAAGCTCACCTCCCACCCCTCCCCCTCCTGCTGCACATACTTACACATTTCTGCCCCAGCTTCACGGGAAGGCACGTGCCACTCCTCACAAACACTGAGTAATCTAATAGAAATGTCTACAGGCTTCTTTCCCCTGCCTGGTGTCCTTCTGTCAGACTCCCATGCCCAATCTATTTGCGTTTAAAGACTCAGTTTGTGACATCTCCCATAAAGTCTTTCCTGGCTGCCGGTGGGCAGTTCAACGCCTCTGTCTCTGCTCCACAACAAAGTGTGTACCCCTATCGTGGCACTTACCCCACTGGGATTTCAACTTGCTTGTCTCTCTTTTCCAGTATATTGTAAGGAGCTTACAGGCAAATAACTCTTATCCACCGCTTAACTCCTTCCTTTCTGATCCAGCGCAGAACACAGCAGACAGAAGGTCCTTAAATGATCTCATATATAAATAAATAACTGAATAATCCAACAAAACAAGATAATCCTAGATGGTTCATGCTCTCCCCCCCCGCCGCCTTTTTCCAGCAGGATAGATTATAAGATGCATGTAGCTTGACTTCACTTCAAAATGTGTTCTGGTTTGGTCCATGCCTCTCTAGCAATAACCTATTGTTTTCTATCCTGTTATCCCAGATGCTTCTCTTTTCAAGCTGAGGGTTGGCTTTCATTTCCTTCTTCGTGATTTTCTGCATTTCCCAAATGTTGTTGATCTCCTGATCTATACCCAATCAGTCGCCTGACAAAAATCAGGAAACGCAAAGCAGAGCCTGAAAAAAGTCTAAGTCTGCAAGTATGATTAGACTCCCTTTAATTCAGATAGTTGAGTAACGTGGAGCCTAAAAATCAGCATTCATAATGCCAGATCGTTGTATTGGGTGTTGGGGGGAGGGACATGTATGGTAAATTCCAGATGAGGAGATATTAAAAGAAAAAAAACAGAATATTTTTAAAGCACATCCTCCTAATTCAAAGATGACAGGTTCTACCAATAAGGGGATGACAGTGATAAAGTCATTCATTTCCTACTTGTCACAGTGAACCCACAAGACCAGCCTTGGATGCCTGAGCAGCCTCGGTTTGTAGAGGCTCTTGGTATCTTGCTGTAGCCTGATCATGTCCTATCTTGCTGTAGCCTGATCATGTCCGCCCTTTCTACCCGCTCTTTGTCCATGCCTTGGCCCTTGGGCATCGCCTGCTGGAAAAACATCCGGTCCCGTGATCACCCCTCCCAGATCCCTGCTTGAGGGAATGAACCACAGATAATTTACAAAGCACAAAAAAGGAAACCTACCCCTGAAGACCCAGCAGCTGGGAGATCAGTGGCTTAGACAATGCTACCACCCATTGGCCAAAAATAAAAGTACTGCTGTTCTCTGCCGGGAGTCTGGAGTGGCTTCATGGAACATTCCACGTGGATTTGGAATGGGCATTAGCCGAACTGTTATTACCATTATTCCTGGTGCCTCAACAGTAAGTTGTTGATAGTCATACCATAATCACAATGCCAGCAGGCCTAGGACTCAGAGCTGCCACAGAAATTGAGGTTCGGGGAATGCAGAGCAGGAAGTCAGTTCAGACTTTAAAAGAGGGAGCGGAGGGAGGAAAAGGTTGGACAAAGTGCCCTAATGAGAAAAGTAGATGGAGTAAGAGGCATATAACACCAGGAGACTTCCACACACCGCCCACCAAACTGCATGAAGTGCATGCGTATAAGGAATCTAATTGAATCCCCACTCAAATTCTCCAACACTAGCGTTTTTGTGCCCATTATTAGAGTGGGTAGGGGCCAAAGAAGGCACAGGTTTGCTTAAGCTCACAGCCCCGACACAACAGGGCTCGTCTGAACTCCCTTCTCTCTGCTCTGTTCCCAGAGCCCATTCGGATTACGTCAGACCCCAACCACCTGTTCTCACTTCTCAACTCCTTTGGGGAGGACACGGAGTCTACAAGATAGTTTTCTTGTTTTAATCACAATCTCCTGCTGGGGTGTTAAATAAAGTCAATGTTTTCTGCTTAAAGGTTAAATGTTGAACAGAGGAATGCACACTCTCGGAAATCTGGTGCCACGAATTCTCTGTATCCAGAGGCGCCCCCCCGCTTCCTGCCCCATTTCTCTCTCCCCTATAAAATCCTCTGCCTGACTACAGATACAAAACAGTTGGAAGCTGCGCTGTCCCGCTCAACAGCCACTAGCTACACGTGGGGTCTGAGCATGTGAAAGGCGGCTGGTCCAAATTCATGTGTACTCTACATGGAAAAATATGCGCTGGATTTCTAAGCTCGCATACAGAAATAAAAATAGAAAATGTCTCACTAATGATTTTTATAGTGATTACACGGTAACATGATTTTTTGCTTTATTAAGTTAAAGTTATTGTTAAAATTATTTCCACCTGTTTCTTTTTACTTTTTTAATGTTTCATTTTAGAGAGAGAGAGAGACAGACAGCATGAGCAAGGGAGGGTTGGAGAGAGAGGAAGACACAGAATCTAGCTCAGAGCCTGACACGGGGCTTGAGCCCATGAACTAGGAGATCCTGACCTGAGCCGAAGCCAGATGCTCAACCGACTGAGCCACCCAGGTGCTCCTCTTTTTACTTTTCCATGGGACTACTAGAAAATTGGAAATTACGGCCACAAGAAGCCCTCCATTTCTACCGGCTAACACTCGTTTAAAGACATGCAAACTTGCTTCTGTAAATAAAGACATTTCATACCTTAATTAGTACAAGATAAGGGCACGAAATCAAAACCTATTTCTTCGTCAGCTGATAGACAGAAAACTGACACCTGATGTTCAATTAAGACAGCTATAATTATTAACCGGGAGTTTCACGTTGTGAAGAAACTAATGAAGCCAGATTTTCTCTGATTGTGTGTCTTACGGGTGACTGACTTGTTCACTAATTATCCCAAAGTTTTTATCCTGCAGATTACATTAATAATAGTGTAATTTGTATACTAGGAGCATGTGCCCTATCAGGCTCAACAAAGAATTTCACATTTCTTACATTAAGCTGTGCTCCTAAAATTCTGGGATTTTTCTCATCCCTGTTGAATTCAACACCTTCAAAGGAGAGGGAAAGCTCATTGCGAGCATGACCGGTCATACCTTAAGAGTAAAGTAATTCAGTGGCACCCGGGCAGTTCAGTGGGTTAAGCATCCAACTTCAGCTCAGTTCACGATCTTGTGGTTTGTGAGTTCAAGCCCCGTGTCGGGCTCTGTGCTGAAAGTCTGGAGCCTGCTTCAGATTCTGTGTCTCCTTTTCTCTGCCCTTCTTCTGCTCACCTCTGTCTGTCAAGGATAAATAAACATTAAAAAAAAAATTTTTTTTTCAAAGTAAAGCGATTCAGCTTCCAAGTTTCCTTCCAGGCTAACTAAGGGTTCTTGGCAGCTTTTTCTTATCTCATCAAAAACAAAAGCAGAAAACAAACAAACAAAAAACCTGGGAGGGTACCTGGGGGGCTCAGTCGGTTAAGCATCCCACTTACACTTAGGTCATGATCTCATGGTTCATGGGTTTGAGCCCTGCATCAGGCTCTGTGCTGACAGTTCAGACCCTGGAGCCTGCTTCAGATTCTGTGTCTCCCTCTCTCTGCCCCTATTCGGCTTGTGCTTTGTCTCTCTCTGTCTCTCAAAAATAAACAAACATTAAAATTATTTTTAAAAATGGCGTTAGAGATATCTACAAGCCAATGAACTTCTAAAAACAAGATATATTCAAAGTTCCAACCAAAGATTTATAGGACAGGTTTAGTCAATGGCTCTCCAGGGTGACAAACTACTGGTCCAAACCACTAAGAGGTCCCTCCTGTACAGGGCCCTTGGAACAATGGTGACTTGGGGGGCACCTAGGTGGGTCAGTCAGTGAAGTGACTGACTACAGCTCAGGTCATGATCTCGCGGTTTGTGGGTTTGAACCCCACACTATGCTCCACACTGACAATATGGAGCCATCTTGGAATTCTCTCTCTCCCTCTCTCTCTCTCAAGATAAATAAATAAACATTTTTTTAAAATGGTGACTTAGGACTAGAACACATCAGCAAGCATGAGGGCCGACAAGAAAGTCCCCCTGCCTGCCCAAGAATTCTGAAGAGCCTCCTCTTGCCTTGGACCAACATCATGATGCCGAGTTTCCAGACAGTGGGAGGCTGGACTAATTGATTTCTCAAGTTCACCTTCAAAACCAGACTGATCCTCTGGTCTCCACAGAAAGGAACACACCCAGCAAGTGAAACTGAAGTGAAAAGAAATAACCTTGGCCTGAGGTCTCCTAGGAGCCCATTTGAACAGTGCGCAACGCGAGCTCAGCAGAGATCCCCTGCCAGCTCCTCAATTTTCTCCGCTATGTGTGATATTTTCCATGGATGAGACCAGAGATGCTGGTTGTAAATGATAGTCAGATGTTTAAACAATTTTGTTGCTGAAACATGAGAATTTCCAGAAGCCCCTTTTCTATACATGGTATCTTTCGGTGAGACCCACCACAAAGAAAATGAGTTGTAGGAGAAGAATGGCAGAAGATGTGGAAATTCACCAGGAAACTGGACCATCGCATGCCTCAAACAAAACAAAAAATCATTAATAGGAAACAGGCCAGTTTTTAAGGGTCATGGAAAGAATACACACTGGGTTCTCAGCAACTGGCTATGTTTCAAAGTCAGTAACCTCCAGCTTGTCAGGGAGGATTGTGGTTAATGCTGCGAAAGACATGTGCTGAAAGGTTTCTAGTTGCCCCTAAATTCCTGAATTTCTAGTCAGGCTGCCATACCACACATGTGCAAAACAGAAAAGTCTGGTCAATTTTAAATGGTTCCTGCTGTAAGTAAACTCAATATATACAATCTTAACTTGTAAAATCAATACATTAGGAGGTGATCATCCATATCAAAAACGAATTCACTTCAACCTCTTTTTAGGTACATTTTTTTCCTATTCAGATATTAGGTTGAATCACACAAAATTGCCATTTTGACTATTTTGACCAAATAAAACCAAAATCCTGACAATCCCATGTGGTTCAATCCATACATTTCATTACTAGAAACACTTAAAGAGAGAACTAGGAATCCCTACTAGTTTAAAATAATAGAAATTATAGAGATTTTTAAAGCACTTCCCAAATAACAATTCAAAGTCAACAGGAAAATATTTTGTCCAATGATTTCAATTTTTCAGTAACATACCTGTTATATGTATATAACAGGGTGTAAAACATACTTTGTTTTAATCTGAGTATTACAGGAGGTAGTCAATGATCACTAAGAATTTGGGGAATAAATTTGGCAATGCCTAAAATAATAGTAATAAATTCCACAATTATATATTTCCACAGTCCGAAGTAGCTTTAATTGGAATTAGTTATTTCATCCTAAATCTTCTGTGAACTTGAAACAAAGATGGGAGAAAGAGGGGAAAAGAAAGGAACCATGGACAAATTTTGATTATCATGATTTACACATCCAGATGAGGCCTGGATCCCCAGGAAACACTACATATCTACACCCAGGTGGCGCTATCACATTGCTCAGAATGTTTACGGAATTACTCTTGGAGTTGCCTTCAAATCTACATAAGAAAGCAAATATATTACTTAATAGTCCTATTTCTCCCTCTTCCTTTCAAATTCCAAACTGGGGTCAACCACTATTAACCTTATTTCACAAGCTTGGACCCAAATGGTTTTGAGTTATTTGCTAAATAATACATGATCTGGTCCAAACCCGTAGAACTTACAACACCGAGAGTGAACCCTAATGCGCATTACGGACTTTGGATGATAATGATGTATCAATACATACTTATCAACTGTAACAAACGTGGCCCCCGGTGAAGAATGTTGCAAACCGGAGAGGCTGTGCGCTTGTGAAGGCGGGGGCGTATGGGAAATCTCCGCACCTCAACTGTGCTGTGAACTTAAAGGTGCCCGAAAAATAATAAAATCGTTAATTTAAAAAAATGACATAGAAATGACATTAAAGACCAGTCTTGGGAATGGGACATTTGCGTACATAGACGATATCCAGAAAGGCCCGGCACAGGCTCCCACGTCCCCTGGTTGTCCCTTTATCCCTCCTCTTCTCCACCATCAGTACCCCCCCCCCCCCCCCCCCCCCCCCCCCCCCCCCCCCCCCCCCCCCCCCCCACACACACACACCAGGAGAAAAACCTGGTGTGTTGCGTTTAAACCAAGGCGATGAGGAATGAGCCACCGGGGAACGTCCCTGGGGTGGCCAACCCCGTCCCACTGCATGACTTTGGTGTCTTCACTTTCTGCGTCTACTGACGCACGTGCACACTGCAGAGTGCGACGGATTCGTGAGGGAGACCCTCCACGTGAGAATAACTGCCAACGTTATCAGAGTTTACTTAAACAATGACCCATAAATGAAAAATAGTTCTTACGCCCACATCAGGGCAAGTGGATGTTTGCTCCGGGGACAAAGGCTAAGAGGTAGAAGCTCCCCTCGCGGGCAGAGAGAGGTGAAGGAGGCCATCCCATCGCCGCGTGTGAAGGACGTGAAAGACCTGGGGTCTGGGGGACTCTGGCAGGCCCGGGACCCCGAAGCTGAGCGCTCTGCCCTCCCGCACACCGACCACCGGCGTCACCCCAGGGCGCTTACCTGTGTGGTGGCCGCGACTCTTTTATACACGCGCCGAGACGCTGTCCAATGAGCTCAGCCCTCTATGGCGCGCGCTCCGCGCTCCACCAATCAGACGCGGGACGTGAGCCCGAAGCTGATTGGTCAGATTCCAGGGGGGCGGGGTTGGGGAGAAACTGGGGCGGGTCCCGGGTGGGAGTGCTCTCCTGGCGCCTGGAGGAAGGCTGGTTGGTGGTGAAAGCCGGCTCTTCCAGTTAGGGAAGGGGCCCTCAGTCGGGGGTTCCTGGGGCGCGACGAGAGCGGTTTCAGGGGACCCCGAGGAAGACAGAGCCCCCTGGCCGGGTGCTGAGATGTGGGACGGGCCCGCGGGACCCACTCCTGGCCGAGACGGGGCTGCTCCAGGTGACCGGGTCACCGAGGCTCGGGCTTGCTCCCCGAGACACGGAAACAGAACAACCCAATAGTTAAGTCTTCTAATAGTAACAATCGTCCCAGGGAGGGGGCATTTGCAGCAGGTGCTATGAAAGTCTGTGATTGTGTGGGCTCGGAGAAGGTTTCAGAGTTGAAGAAGAAAATACTTGTTTGTTTTTCAAAGGAAGAAAATACTGTCAGCAAAAAAGTGAAGGCAGTGCACTGATTGCTGATCTGAAGGCCAGTGAGACCTCCTGAAAGGATCTAGGGCTTCAGAAAGAAAGGTTAGACAAAGATAATGGGGAGTAACCAAGTGTAAAGAGGAGGGAAATATTTGAAAAGTCTGGAAGAAGAAAGGGAACAGGTGACTCAGAAAAAAAAAAAATAGAAGAAAATGGAAGTCTCTAAGCTTCTGCTTGGTGGGTAGAATGACAGTGTTTTCTGACCCCATCTTCAGGATACATGAGCTACTTAATTGTGGAGAGCGTTGAGACTGATCGAAATTAGTGCTGTCCCTGAAAATCCAGAATGTGTGTTTGTCAGGCTTAGGGCTGAATCGGGAGGACCCAAGCATGCCCGAGTGACTAGGAAAAAATTCTCATCCGTCAACATTCAGAGTGTGTACTGTACTGTCCTCAAGAAGTTTTAGAACAATCTCAGAATATGGCCAGTCCTTTATTAGAATTATTTTAGGTTCACTTAGTGTCATCCATCAAAGGCACCTAACACGTGGCATTGTGCTTCTAAGCCCTGCGTACCTGGCCCTTCTGAGAGCATCCTGTTCTGAAAAGAATGACAGTGGTGATTTTTTTTAAAGCCCTGCGTGTGTGACATTTTTGTACTTCGCAAGTCACTGTGCTCCCCCATTCTTTTCTCTTTGACCGTGTGTCTCACTGTATGTCCTGTTCTTGCAGAGGCTTTGTGTCCCTTCCACCAAAGTCACATCCCATGGCTAACGTCATTATACTGTTTTTACTTCTTTTCCAAGCTTATTTCTGATTTCCACAGAGGCTGTCGTAATTCTGAGCTTGCTATATATAGAATTATTTTTCCAGGAATGTTATTAGTGAAAGGAAAGGTCTCTTTTGTCCCTTATAGAAATAAACCAATGCTACTTTCCTTCTCAGCCTCTCTTATGAAACCAATTTTACTATAATTAACTTTCACTTCCTTGAGCAGCTCTGCCCAGTCACGTCTCCATTTGTTCCTCAGGAATTTCTTGTTCCATTTTTGAATTTTAAGAGCCTGGGACCTGTCTTCATTAGGAGTCTAGCATCTTGTTCTTTACAGAGCTCTGAAATTGGATAGCAGAGTGAATAGTGCTAGAAACAGCAGGCTGGCTCTCTTTAATTTCCTAACAACTAATGTGACAGCTGTCTAGCTTCTAGTGTTTCCTGACTCTTCCCTTCCCCTTTTCATACAGCTGACCCACCTTACTGATGTCATTCTATCTGTAGTGTTTAGATGAATTATATTGCAGGCTCCCAAGTCACGTGAGGACACAGGGAAGACAGTTAATGTCTAGACCTTAGATCTATTGGCCTTAAGATCCTACTATCATTTCCCCACATGGACGGTAGGTGTGCGCTGTTCTTTGATTTCGCCTTGTATCCATGTGATGGCTCCCTGCCTGCTAAGCCTTCGGGAGGAAAGAATCGAATAGGAATTACCTTCCCCAACTCCTGCTCTTCTATCCTTTTTTTTTTTTTTTTTGCTTTTTATTTTAAAAAAATTTTTTTATGTCTTTATTTTGGGAGACAGAGACAGAGAGCGAGCGGCGGAGGGGCAGAGAGAGAGGGAGACACAGAATCTGAAGCAGGCTCCAGGCTCCGAGCTGTCAGCACAGAGCCCAACAGGGGGCTCGAACCCAGGACCCATGAGATCATGACCTGAGTTGTAGTCGGACACTCAACCTACTGAGCCACCCAGGCGCCCCTCTTCCATCCCTTCTTTAAATGTCCAATATTCTGGACTTCCCCACTTATTCCTGAATCAGTATATTCTGAGCGTTTGGAAGTGAAAGCCTTCTCCTAAAAGCACTGGGTCAGGAGACACAACTGTATAGGGCAGACTATTCTAGAAACAACAGGGTGCCCAGGGGAAGCCCCAAAGTTCACAGGTGGGTCTGCACCCCGTGTCCTAAACCGAGTGCAGGTTTGAGGGAGACTGTGCACACAGAGGGTCATGAGCACAGGTTCCTGGCTTCCCATCCCCCCTCTGGCACCTGCTGTCTGGGGGACCCTAAGGAAGTTACTCAGCCTCCGTCTCCTTGTCTGTAAAAGGGGGATATAATGGAACCCACTTCATAGGGTCGCTGTGAAGCTTACGAAGGTCAGTGATATAAAGTCCTTAAAATAGGACCTGGCATTGGAAGTGCTATGTACACATTAAGTGTCTATATCATAAAGCCACGAGGCCGAACCCACAGCAATGGGCCGCCCTGTGAGCATCTCTGACAGAATCATTCTTTGGGTTCAGACAGTGAGGCATGGGACGTCTCAAGCATCATTTTGTCAACACCAAATGAACAACCCTTTTAGAATCTCTGAAAGTAAGAAAGAGAGTTTTATTTCAGCCCAAGTGAGGACAGCTGCCCGGCAAACACATCCTTTGCAAGAAGAAGGTGCTCTGGAGAATGAAGACTTTTTACATCTTGGAGAAGCTCAAAAGACTAAAGGTTAGCATAACGGCAGGAGTCATGAGTTTTATCATAAAGGAATGCAGGGAGCGGGAACCATGATCCATATTTCGAGGACAAGACGGTTTTCCTCTGGGCTGCTCTTCACAAAGCAGATGCTCCATGTATGTATGCATGGCGGGCCGAAAATCAGGCTTTGGGTTTGAACGTAGTTTGCATACAGTCATGTTGACCTAGAAAGACATCTAAAAACATAAATCAGGCCTCTAAAGAAGTTTTTCTCTCATGACTTTCTTGCCATAGGAGGCTCTTGGTGTCCAGCAAACCTTTGCTTAAACTTTAGAGAAAGCACCAGAATCCGTTTTCATTTCTACCAGGGTACAAGGGTGCATATGAATCGTCATCACTGATGTTGGAAATCCTACACCCACGCCCCCTTCCCACCACGACTTCCTCTGGAACTATTAGCAAGAGCAGCAAAGCTAGACACGAGTCCCCCGTATGTCCTCCCTTCCCCAGGGCTGTCCGCACACCAGTGAAATTAAGTGTTGCCTGTGGGCACAAGTCAAGTGGCTTTCTAAGGGGCGCGGTAACAGGAAATACTAGGGAGCGAGAAGGTGGAGCGGTTGACGGGAAGTGATAAAGTGGCCACTAGGTGGCGCAGGATGACCAGCGACTCTGTTCTGCACAGTGGCCCGGACTCGGATCACCAATGCCCTTGAAAGCTCTCTTTGCAAACACTCGTGTCTTTTTCTTCCGCATTCCACAATCCGTGGCCTTTTTTATTTCTTTGTTTCCCTTCTTCCTTACACAAGGTCTCAGTTCTCATTGTTATAACAGGGGATCCCTTTTCTCCGGGGTCGACCCTGATTGCTGCCTGCACTTGCCAACTCCCTGTGTCTGGAAAGCGGCTCCTCCAGGAAATCTGCAAGAACAGTGGGAGGTGCGCAAGGCAGGCGGCAGGGCTCCGCTGGTTGGGTCGTTTCACCCATGGGGTTGGGATCTGGGAGTGCCTCGTCAGGAAGGGCTGCTGGCCTGCGTTCTGTCGTCTTCACAAATTTCCTGAGTGGCCTCCCCCTGAGGTTTTCAGATGATACGATCTTTTTTTTTTACACTTACGTATTTTTGAGAGACAGAGACTGAACAGAGGAGGAGCAGAGAGAGAGACACAGAATCTGAAGCAGCTCCAGGCTCTGAGCTAGCTGTCAGCACAGAGCACGACGCAGGGCTTGAACTCACTTTGAGATCATGACCTGAGCCGAAGTTGGACGCTCAACCGACTGAGCCACCCAGGCACCTCATGATCTTCTACAGAGGACAGAGATGGGGGCATTGAAATTGGGAGAGCACCACCAGACCACAAGGGGCCTTCTCCCCAGAGCTCTAGGTACTGTTTCGCTCTGGGAGGCGGCAACCCCCCAGGGCACCCCAGACTCTGCCTTGGTTGTCCCCCTCATCGGGGTGGATGAGGAGCCCCCCAGGAGGCTCGGACATCTCGAGCCTGTTCTAAAAAGTCTCCGGTGGCTCCAGGAACGCGCCGGCCACTTTGCCATCTATCCCTCTTCAACACTCAGTTCTCATTAGGGTTTACCCCAAATATAGATTTATTTAGAAACTACAGCTCACTGATGCGTAACTAAAAATACAGAGATATGCCCCCAAAGCAAAATCTAAACAGATGTCCTCCTCTGACCTGCATCAGGTAAAAAGTGCCCTCTCCCCTTCCAAGAGGAGAAAGGGGAAGGCTAAGGAAGAATAGAACATTGAGAAGGGGGGAGAGGAAGGGCGCGCCTTGCTCTCTCCCTGAGAGACCGGAGTAAACCCTGGGAGTACAATGCAGACGCCTCCCTGTCCCTGGACCCTGGACCCTGGACCCTGCACCCAGCCGTTCCCTGGAAGTGAGAACGCTGAGCCATCTGAGAACACCGCCCCCCCCTTCCCCCCCCCCCCCCCCCCCCCCCCCCCCCCCCGCCGACTGCGGGGGACCAGCTCACGCACCAGAGTCTAAGGGTCTCTGAGTAGGGGGTTGGTGTCGGCGCAGTATTTATAGGAAAGAACACAGACAAAGTGAATGGTGGCAGTATTGCACTTTACTGTGATGCTTAGGATCTTTATATCCCATAGGTGATTACATTTTGTCTTTAATGATCACATTGTTTGTAACTCTGAGGTTTTAGGTAAGAATCACATGTTCCAGAAAAGATCATTGTTTCCATGGTAAAGAGAACAATAACATAATTTACTACAGAGTTTCAAAAACAGGAATGAAATACATTACGAGGGTCTTGTTCTACACATATAGTATAATATTAACCAAAGCTTATGACAAGGCTATTTTTCTTTAAAGGCGAACATGATGATTTACAGGTAAAGTGCCCCTGACCAGGAAGGGAGTTTCAATCTGAAAATTTGCCCACTCACCGAAACTATAATTAAAGGTCATAGAAAACTAACTCCAGTCTCTAATCCATCTTGATCAAGAGGTCATGTGCACATTCTCTAAAACAAAGGAAAGCAGGACCCAACAAGCCATATGACACTGTACGCTCAGTCTCCCAGGAGTGCGACTCAATCCCGATCCTCAACTGAGGGACCTACTGCCCCAGGGGCGCACCCACCCACTATGCTAGGAATGTGTGCGTTCCTCCTGGTGGTTCACAGCGGGATCTCAACAGGCCTTTTGGCTGAATGGGCCCCTACACCTGGCCAGCACCTCCGGCTTCAATGCACACCCTGCCCCCAACAAAGGCGGCAGGGGGCCCTCTCTGTGCAAAGATCCGGGGACTGAATAGGAGCTCAGACATGGAAACAGGACAGGAAAAGAGATTTTCTCCAAGAAAACCAGACAAGCAGAGACATGGAAATATGAAAGCAGATGTTATGTTCGGAGCAATAAATACGTTAAATTGATTTAATCGTAAGGGAACAAAACCTCATGTTATTCCCGTGATGGATGTGACCCTGGAATGAGAGACTATAAGTAAAAGTGCTTTGCTCGGATCAAGTGGCGGCCAGATATAAGGTACCTCAGTCCCACTCGGGTATCCGTACTCTGTGAGATATGGTGTCTGAGCCTCGGTCAGATGCTCGCTGTAACTGTGATACACATGTCCCCTAGCTCAGGGGCCCTCCCCTACAGACATGAAGTTTCCAGAGAGTGTAACCGGGAAGACGTTTTGTCTCATTTCCTACGTCACCCAATTCCAGACCAACAATCTCTGTTCCTCCATGGGCTGTCACAGCCTTGCCACCGGCCACTTTCCAGGGTTCCAAACCATTCCCCTGAATCCAGGACACGGCCAGCACACTGGCCTCAGGGAGGCAGGGCTGTCTGTTTCTACTGTGCGAGTGGCATAAATAAAGAATCTTCCCTTAATTCCATACAGCATCTTTGAGAGCAGGCTGAAATCTTTCATAGAACTTTCCTGACAGCGAGACTATTGTGTATGAAGTGTATGAAAGACAAAGAAGGGATTATGCCACGTGATTCTATTATCCCCGCCGTCCTTGAGAACCAAGGTTCGTGGTCACAAAGAAAGGTGACACAAATATAAGAGATTAAGTTAAAACCCTGCAATTATGAATTTGAAATAGAGAAGTATCAGGGCACCTGGGTGGCTCAGTCAATAAAGCGTCTGACTCTGGATTTCAGCTCAGGTCATGATCTCGCAGTTTGTAAGTTAGAGCCCAGCGTCAGACTCTGCAGTGACAGTGCAGAGCCTGCCTGGGATTCTGTCTCTCTCTCTCTCTCTCTGCCTCTCCCCAACAAGTGCTCTCTCTCTGTCTCAAAATAAATAAACCTTAAAAAAAAAAAAAAAAGAAATAGAGAAGTATCAGCATTAACTTGTGAGCTACTTTATCTAAAATATTCCTTTGGTCTGTCCACCAAAAAGGCCACAATAAAAATGGTCAGCTCAGTATCAGTGACCATTCCTACTGCCAATATCATGGTCCTGAAATACATTTACCTTTTTTTTTTTTAATCATGGCTTCTTGAAGAAACGGCTGATTCCAGGTCTGAGGTAGGAAAGATAAAGATGAGCCTGGAGCACCTCACAGAAAATGAGGAAGTGATGGGGCACCTGGGTGGCTCAGTCAGCTGGGCGGCCAACTTCGGCGGTGGCCATGATCTCGTAGTTTCTGAATTCAGGCCCTGCGTTGGGCTCTGGGCTGACAGCTCAGAGCCTGGAGACTACTTTGGATTCTGGGTCTCTTTCTCTGTCTGTCTCTCTCTCTCAAAAATAAATAAACATTTTAAAAGTAAAAAAAAAAAAAAAAGAAAGAAAGAAAGAAAAGAAAAGGAGGAAGTTACAAGGGCACCTGGGCGGCTCAGTCTGTTGAGCATCCGATCTCCACTCAGATCATAATCTCATGTTCATGGGTTCGAGCCCCATGTTGGACTCTATGCTGACAGCTCAGAGCCTGAAACCTTCTTTGGATTCTGTGTCTCCATCTCTCTCTCTGCCCCTCCCCTGCTCGTACTCTGTCTCTCAAATAAATAAAAAGGTTTTCAAAAGTTTAAAAAAGAAAATAAGGAAGCAACAAATGCCCACTCGAGTGGTGTAAAGAAGACTCAGAGCCACTCATTAGTAAAGAAGGAATAATCAGAGCATCAGTAAGAACGATAATTGCAATCAACTGAAATGCATCAAATATGTTCAGATCTATGGGTTTAAATTCCTTTGTTAAAAACCCTATACAATGAGGCGCCTGGTGGCTCAATCAGTTAAGCATCTGATTCTTGATTTCGGCTCTGGTCATGATCTCACGGTTTGTGAGATCCAGCCCTGTGTCAGGCTCTGCGGTGACAGCACAGAACCTGCTTGGGATTCTCTCACTCCTCTCTCTCTCCACCCCTCCTCTGCTCACTCTCTCTCAAAATAATAAATAAAAACCCTATTTGATCACCTTTGGTGAATGATAAGGGAGCCACATATTATTGAGAAATGGTGAATAAAGGGACAGAGTCAGATGCTTGTTCTGTGTTTTCTGCGTTTCCCATGTGAATTGAATTATTAGGTTACCAAACAGTAGACGGAAGTTCTTTAAGAGATGTCTTCAAACTAATAAGTGAAGAAGGCGTGATTAGATTCGAATCTCCTTTTGTGACTCTGATGCACTAATAGCCACGGACACTGAGCATCAGTAGTTGTTAACCTCACACGCACCTCCGCGTGCACACATGCACAGACCTACACGTGTACACACGTGCACACACGTGCGTGCGCTTCACACGTGCAGGCGAACAATAAACGTTTTATGTGCTGCCTGATGGATGAACACAATGTCATCTACAAAGTGCTCTAACCAAAAAAAAAAAAAGAAATCAAACCTGAATCTGATCAAAACTCTAAATCTAACTACCAATTTACAGGAAAAACAGACGACAGAGAGCGTGGTAGAGTAACCCACGGGATGTAAGGAGCAAAATCTAGACTACAGGAACCTCGATCAGTCAAACAAAGCAGTTTATTCAATAGATAAAATGCAAGGTGGGAGGAAAAGGGGGGAAGAAAGTTATCAATTAAAAGAGATTGAAAAGACATCATTTTTTACACTGAAACAACTAAACACTAGTGGTCAGGGATGCACACTTGGGTCATAAAACTTTTTCTAAAAAAGTAACATTGTAGAATCCATAAAACTCAGGATGAAATAGATTTTTCTTTTTTTAATTTTTTAATGTTTTTTATTTATTTATGAGAGAGAGAGAAACAGAGACAGAGACAGTGTGAGCAGAGGAGGGTCAGAGAGAGAGGGAGACACAGAATCTGAAGCAGGCTCCAGGCTCTGAGCTAGCTGTCAGCACAGAGCCCCACACAGGGCTGAAACCCACGAACCGTGAGATCGTGACCTGAGCCGAAGCCAGATGCTTAACCGACTGAGCCACCCAGGCGCCCCATGAAATAGATTTTTCTAAAGCACTGGAAGAGTGTGCATGTCTGAAGTATTTCTAAGACTCAGACCCTTGAATACAAACCAACAAACAAAAATGGAAGAGATCTTGACAAAATCAAATTTAAATATTAGGAACATGACTTAGTGATGTGTTTTTCAAACTTAACTGACAGTGACCTAACATAAGATGTATCTCATATATCATGAATCAGTATCCACGTACCTGTTCTAGCTTAGGATTTTCCAAACTTTTTCGAATGGACCATGAAGTCAGTTTAGTAAGCTGTTACCAGCTTTAAAAAATATCAAATAGGACAGGCACCTGGGTGGCTCAGTCGCTTGAGCATCTGACTCTTGATTTCGGCTCAGTCATGATCCCTAGGTCATGGGATTGAGCCCTGAGTCAGGATCAGGCTGAGTGTAGAGCCTGCTTAAGTTTCTCTCTCTCTCTGCCCATCTCTCCCACTCATTCTCTCTCACTATTTCTAAAATAAAAAAGTTTATAAAACAAAAACATAAAAACATCAAATAGGAAAGAATAGAACACAAAATTTAGTCCATCCCACATCATGAAATGAAGTATAATTTTATGAAAATTTATTTCCTGTGTATGAACATGCATATTGAGCTACAGTGTAAAATCTCTCTTCTCATGAGAAAGTGGTCCAAAAAGATTGGATACATAATCCTAGCTGTTTTCACAGACTGGGTTTCATTAGTCTTGATCCATTAGTACGATTGCTAAGTCAAGATCAGGAGTAGATACCTGACCTCGGACCGCCTCCAGAGCAGTGTGGACATGCAGCACTGTGGACCACCAGTCTTGGGAAACAGCGAATCACACCCTTCCCGTCCTGTCTACACTGGCATCGAAAATTTAGTTATGAGTGAGAAGAGTTTCCAGTTTTAAAGGCTAATCCCGAGGACTTGCCGTATCTGTGTGAAAATAGCATGTTTCTTTTTTTTTTCTTTGTCATTGATTGTCTTTATTTTTTGTATTTAATATCATTTATTGTCAAATTGGCTTCCATATAACACCGAGTGCTTATCCAACAAGTGACCTCCTCCATGCCCATCCCCAATTTTCCCCTCTGCCCTACCCACCTCCACCCTCAGTTTGGTTTTCTGTATTTAAGAGTCTCTTATGGTTTGCCTCTCTCTCTCTCTCTGTTTGTAACTATTTTTCCCCTTCCCTTCCCTTCCCCCATGGTCTTCTGTTAAGTTTCTCAAGATCCACATCCAGTCTTTCTCTGACTGACTTATTTCACTCAGCATAATACCCTCCAGTTCCATCCACGTTGCTGCAAATGGCCAGATTTCATTCTTTCTCATTGCCATGTAGTACTCCATTGTATATATAAACCACGTCTTCTTGATCCACTCATCAGGTGATGGACATTTAGGTTCTTTCCATGTTTTGGCTATTGTTGACATTGCTGCTATGAACATTGGGGTACATGTGCTCCTATGCATCAGCACTCCTGTGTCCCTCGGGTAAATCCCCAGCAGTACTATTGCTGGGTCATAAGGGAGTTCTATGGATAGTTTTTTGAGGAGTCTCCACACTGTTTTCCAGAGCGGCTGCACCAGTTTACATTCCCACCAGCAGTGCAGGAGGGCGCCCGACTCTCCACCTCCTCGCCAGCATCTGTAGTCTCCTGGTTTGTTCATTTTAGCCTCTCCGATGGGCATGAGGTGGTGTTTCAGTGTGGCTTCGATTCCAGGTGTCTTCAGTCTGGTCCGGCTTTCGCCCCAGGACGTGCACGTGCCTGCAGACAGCAGCCTCCCTGATAATCCTGCAACGTGCCCGACCCTGAATCAAGTCACTGGGCTCCTCCTCCATACAATGCTGCCTCTCCTCTCAAGGTCCCCCGCCTGACACTTTCAAAGGCTTTTTTGGTAACTCGTGGGTGTATTTTCAAGTAAATTTACACTTATGGGTAAGCAATAGAAGCTTCCAGTTCTAAACATTCACAGGCAGAAAGCCTCTCCTTGCACTCCTGCCTTCCAGCCCCCAGGTCCTCCCAGAGGCAGTAAGTGTCACTAGTCTTTTCCGGGAGCACCAACCGCTCCCACATCTTGAAGCTGGCCCGGAAAGGAGGTGCCTGAAAACTGGTTTTTCAACCCGTGGGCTTTCACCGCCTGAGGGACGAGAAAGTCCAGAGAAGCGAGCTGGCAGGGAGCCTTGAGTCCCACGCCTGCACTGTCAAGGCATCCTTCCAGAACATTTAATACCTCTGTTATCATTACCTATTTATGAATCTCTCTTGCCCTCCTGAACTGTAAGTCCCTCAGGGACCGCATGGGCCCCCCTTGGCCCTGTGACAGCATTGCCGTCTTCTTACCTGTCCATACCTCTAGGAACGGCTCACGGTGGCCGGTGGCCGTCAGAGCCCGCAGGCTGGCCCGTGGGAAGGGGGTGTGGCCTGGGGGCTCCCCTTGAAAACCGCAGCTGGGGTCCCTCCCACTTCTAACTCAGGACCTCACAGCGCATCTGCCCCTCTCTGGGCTGTGGCTTTAGAATAATCCGTCAATTATCCACCCTTTAGTCTGTTTTCTCACAGCGATCCACCTCCCTCCCTTTCTCAGGTGTTTCCACAAGACCAATGGACGGTCCGGTGTCAGCAGGGTGACCTGGGGTACTGCCCCGTGTCACACGTCACACACCAGGGCATGATGCTAAGTGAGCAGAGCAGACCCCTCCTGAGAGGGGATCGCTCCCCAGGCTGTGAGCACTGGAAGGGCCTGGGCATGTCCAGAATGGATCTTAGGCGAAGCACAGAGCGTTGGGGACAAAGGTTAGGAAAATCTCTCTGGCCCAGAGCCTCAGTAAGTGGCTGCTGCGGAAAGAAGGTCACTGATGAAGCGAGGGCACCAGCAATGAGGGAGGGAGAGGTGGGAGCAGGCCAAGTCCCAGCACCGTGGGGCACTCCGCAGGGGAGAGGCAAGGCGCCAAGGACTTGCAAACTGAGCAGGCTGAACTTCCAGGACCATCAAAGCTAAGCCCCGGGAAAGAATGTCATGGAAAGCCAGGATTCGGAGGACTGGCATGCAACAAAGGGCCCAAGGCATCCCACAAAGAGAGTCGGAGCACACAGCACACGGTGATCCTGGGAGAAGGAGAAAGGTGATTTAACTGTACAGGGTGGAGAAGGCCCGGTTCCGGGTGATGAAGGTCAACGGTCATTATGCACAGTAAGGGAGCAACGTCCAGGGGCGCCTGGGTGGCTCAGTCGGTTAAGCATCTGACTCTTGATTTTAACTCAGGTCCTGGTCTCACGGTTCATGGGATCAAGCCCTGCATTGGGGTCCAGCACTAATAGTGTGTAATCTGCTTGGGATTCTCTCTCTCTCTGCCCCTCTCTCTCTCTAGCTCCTCCCCTGCTCACACTCTCTGTGTCTCACTCTCTAAATAAATAAATAAATAAAGTAAAAAAAAAAAAGAGTCTCTCCTTTTCCCTCTGCCCCTCCCCCACTCTCAAAAAAATATTAAAACGGATATATCAAGGAGGAGCACACATATACAGAGGTAAGGAGGCAACCATCAGAAACAGCAAATATAAAATATAAGGGTGCCTGGGCAGCTCAGTTGGTGAAGCATCTGATTTCAGCTCAGGTTATGATCTTGTGATTCATGGGTTCAAGCTCCGCGTTGCCCTCTGTGCTGACAGATCAGAGCCTGGAGCCTGCTTCGGATTCTGGGTCTCCCTCTCTCTCTGCCCCTCCCCTGCTCGTGCTCTGTCTCACTCTCAAAAGTAAACACTAAAAACAAAATCAAATATAGAAAGAGCCCAGCAGAGGTTGCTCCAGGAAAGGCCGGAGGATCAGGTGGCCGGGGAACTTCACCTTCCCTGTACTGCCTGATATATTTAACAACTGTGCCTGAGCTACGCTCATGAACATTTTACAAAAAAGAGAGGAATGGCCATCGTGCGTGTGAGAGAACTGACCCTCGGTAACGGTAAAATTAAAGTATACTGTGTTATTTAAAGGCCTTGTTCTCAGAAAACAGAGCCATTTCTCGAAGGTGTAAGGCCCCCAAAGATTCACTACGTCAGTTCCCACTTCTGCGAAGTAGGCCACCGCTCCCCTCCTTCCTGCAGCCACGGGAAACCAGATGCCCGCAGCTTGGTTGGACTGCTAACTACTTAAATAAAGAATTATTAATCAGCGAGTCACTGGGTACGCTACTATTTCAAATGAAATCAGACTTTGCCCCAAGATAGTGGGCTTATTATGTATTATTTGCCTAACTTGCAGTTTTATGTGCACACAGAGCACTTCTTCCCAATCAATAATCTACAAGGACGTTACACCTTTGTACCTTGGCACCTGCTGCCCCCTATTCTTTGCCAGTGGCCACACATTAACCTTCCTTCCACCAGGCCTTGCTCAGATGCTCTCCACTGCCTGTGTGCTTTGTGCCTGTGTTTAGCTTTGACCCTCTGGTTAAGGAAAAAGAATGCTTTTGCTTAGTAAAACCCAGGCAGTGAGCAAAATTTAAAACTGTTTTAGTGCGGGGGGTGGGGTGGGGTGGGGAGAATAGACGTCTGTGAAACAAAACAGAGAATCCAAAAATGGACCCAAATACACATGGCATTGTTAGTTTCTGGTAAAGGTGACATTTTAAACAAGGAAGGCAAAAACACGGATCTGCGGACAAACTGTTAGCAAGAAACGCTGGATGCCTGCTGCATCCTGGTGCCTGAAAGACTCAAATCCAAACCATCAGAGACTTCGCATGAGTCAAGGCGTTGAACGTAAAATAAGCCATAAAATTTCAAAGAGAAAGCATGAGTGCAGGTTGGAAAAGGTCTTCCTAAGAAGGGTATAAAAACGGAGAGGCCGTAAAATAAACAAATGATACATTTAAATACACATTTTTATGGAATAAAAGTAGCCTGAACAAAGTCCAAAGACCAGTGTGAAATGAAAAAAGCATTTCATTGCTGCCAACAATATTTGGCAGCAAAGGGCTTATGTTCCCAATTGATAAGAAGCTCATAGTAGCTGATAAGATAAAAAAAAAATGACAAAACAGTATGAAGATGGGCAAAAGATAAGACCTGGCAGTTTTTAAAGAAAAGAAGGTCCAGCCATTAAATCCAAATGAATTGATGTTAAAACTTACTAATAACTGGGTAGGTGCAAATCAACACAGAACAGAACACCTGCAAGATTGACGATCAGCTGATGCTTGGTGGTCGCCAGCGTTGCTGGAGATGTGAGGAAATAGGTTCTCGTGTTCCACTGTGGGAACACAAAGTGGGGGATATAAATGTGGGAGGAATATTTGACCACAGCCATCAGTGTTTACAGCACCTTGACTTAGCAGTCCCACCAGGAAAGAGATATACGATAGGCATATTTACAACAGATTGCCAGGATCGTCTATGAGGTTGGGTTCCTTACAATGTTTGCAAAAGGAGGAGGAGGAGGAGGAGAAGGAGGAGGAGAAAAGAAAAGAGAAGAGAAAAGGGAAAAAAAGAAAGAAAAAGAAAAGAAAAAAAATTTTTAAGGGGGAGAGAAGGAGAGAGAGAGAGAGAGACTAGATTGTCTGTCAGCAGAAACCTTGTAAAAATAATTAAATGTCTGACGACACCAAATGTTGGCAAGGTTGCTGAGCAAATGGAAAGTGTCCTCTGCTTGGGGGCATGTGGAGGATGGGTGCTAAGGTTTTGAAACAGTCTGGCACCACCTAGTGAAGTTGACGCACCCTTGACCGGGAAATTCAAGTCCTAGGGATACATCTTTAAAACTAGGTGCACATCAGCATCAAAATACATCAAGAAACATGTTCATAAAAGAATTTCCCACAACTGGCCCAAAGTGGAAACAATTCAACATCCACCATGATTAGAACTGTTTTTTTTTTCAAGTGGGATTTAGTTATACAATGGAACATTGTTTGTCAGTCTTACAGGGATTTCGTTGTGTTGATTTGCACCTGTCTAGTTATTAGTAAGTAGAAACAAGAAAGAAGCAAGAAACAACAAAATTCAGGAAGTATGGTTCCATCCAACTGAAGATGATAAACAGGAAAATAATCTGTGACATATGGAAATGCATCCATAAGGGTAAAAAAATTTTAATGCAAGAAAATGATTATCACAACAATCAAGACAGAGTGACTTTTACTAGGTACGGATAAGGCTGTAATGGAGTAGAAGTCTGTCTATTGGAGGCCCTTGGGTGGTAGCAATATACTATTTCTTGACCTGAGCAGGATCTAAATTGTGTGTGTGTGTGTGTGTGTGTGTGTATACACTATATAGCACAACAAAATAAGGACAAAAGAAATTCTAAATGTAGCGTTTAGATTCCAATAAATTGGATCCTTATGATGAATACAATGGCATCATCAAAGAAGAGAACACCATAGCTCTTGAAGTGCTCGCGCAGAACATCTCTAAGATGCTCTAAGTGAAAGAAGTGAGAAGCCAAAGTGTGCGTAGCAGAAGGAGAGTCTTTCATGTAAATAAAACGGGAACAGATATGCACATACATACATATATACACATTTATATATAAATAGGTGATGAATTGATAATAGGTAGATACAGTGATAGTTACAAAGATAGATGATACATTGATAAATATATAGATAACTGGTAGATTCATAAAAGCACTAATATGTGATAGATGCACAAATAGAAAGATAGTTGGAAAAATAAATAAATAAATAAGAAAGATAGTGGGATAAAGACTTTGATACCCAGATACCTACATGGATACTTAAGGAGATAAATGTATAAAGAGAGATAGATAGATTGATTGATAGATAGATAGATAGATAGATAGATAGATAGATAGGTGATAGATAGATAGGCAGGAAGATGAGTACATCAATTCAAGGATAACATGGAATGATAAAAATGTAAAAGATACAAAGATAATAATAATAACAGATATATTAACTCACAGATACGTAGGCACCAGGATAGATAAGCGGATAGACCCATAGATGATAGTTAGGATTCACGTGTGTAGGTTTTGTTTGTTGGGATTGGGAGGGAATTAGAAGAAAATTAACAGGGCTCACCCCCATACAATGTTACAGTGTGCATCCATAAAATATGACGCGACATTACTTGGGAGTATATGCCATTTTGATAAATTGCTTAATATGATATCATCTAAAACTACATTTTCTTCTATATGCATAGAAAAAAAGGATGGCAATAGTGTACGCCAAACGTTAAAATAAAATTGGGGACAATCTTATTCCATTGTGCCCCTCATTTAGGTTTCCCAAAACAGCAATAAATATCTATTTTTATATTAAAATATGCCTGTATCAAATTAAAATATAAATAAAGACATACTTGACTTAAAAAATAAATGAAACGACGCAGTCAGTCATTACTCTCTTTTCATTCACAACTTTTCACTTGGGTCTTTAAACAGGGTGGGAGGGGTGACTACTGCCAGGGTCCTAACCAGCTTTTTATCCGAAAAGCTGTGTGAGGTGGGTGGTGTAGTCTTTCTATCTGCCTGCATGGGTGTCTTATCCCCAGGCCCAGGGAATGGGACAGGGGAGAATGTGTCAGAGAATGGGGAGGCCCAGAGACGGCGAAGGCAGGGCCTGTCCCCAGTCAGGGCTACCACCCCACTCATTCACAGACCGAAGCCAAATAAAACAGCTCCGCAAACCACAACAGCATTGCTCAAGTATCCCTTCATTCACTTACTAGCCAAACATCTACTGGACACCTACCCAAAGCTGAAGTGGCCCTAGGCCCTGGGAACGTAAAGATGACGTGTCTTCCTGGTGGGCTGTCACATTATAATGGAGGAGAGACACGGTAGGCGAATAAGTTATAATAAAAAGTTAGGTACTAAGAATTAAGCAAACACAGGAGACAGTAACCAGAGATGGGCCTGTTTCAGATGGGCGGTTCGAGAAAGAGCTCTCTGAGATGGCAACTTTTGCGCAGAGACTCAAAGGAAGAGAGGAAACAATGATGCAAAAACGGGGGTGAGGAGGGAGCATGCTAGGTAGTAAGGAAAGCAAGTGCAAAGGCCCTGAGGTCAGAGCAAGCCCAGTGTGTTTGAGGAAAGGCCTGAAGTCCACTGTGGCTCAAAATCGTAGAGAGAAGATGAAATCGGGGAGGTCAGCAGGGGCCACGTCAAGTGCGGTCTTCCTTGTGAGCTCTGCATTTTAGTTTCTGTGTGCCTCTGGAGTGACAGCCAAGCTTTTATGTGACTAATCATGCTGAGAGCCGTCATAAGCTTGCTGGGCCTTCCAGGGGTTTGAGCCAAATGCAGTCTCCCCAGAAGCATTTTGGGAGGTGTTTTGAAGACAACCACGCACCACATCTCCCTCCTCACCCTCCCTACTGGATGTACCGCCCCTGCGGCTCCCTGAGGACAGGTTAGTACTTATTTTTTTTATTTAAAACGATTTTTTAAATTTATTTTTGAGAGACAGAGAGAGGCAGTGTGAGCAGGGGAGGGTCAGAGAGAGGGGTAGACACAGAATCCGAAGCAGGCTCCAGGATCTGAGCTAGCTGTCAGCACAGAACCTGACGCGGGGCTCACACCCCTCGCATGAGGTCATGAGATCATGACATGAGCTGAAGCTGGATGCTCAACCGACTGAGCCACCCAGGCGTCCCCAGGTTAGTACTTATGACCTTGCTCCACACCCCTGTCAGTGCCCCTGCTGAGCTCACTCTTCCCTCGGTGTGGCCGTCCAGCTCTGCCACCACGTCCTTATCTGGTTCCACAGGACCCTGACGCTCCCTCTTATCAAACACGCTGGGAGTACAGGCTGCCCTGCTGCCCGGCAGCCTCGCCTCCCCTGTGCACCAGGAGCACAGCGAGCAGCCTCAGTGTCCACATGGGGGCCTAACAGCTTCCCTGGGTCCACCAACTGCAAGAGACATCCCACCGCTCCTCACGTGGTCCCAAAGAAGCCCCTCTCCTCGGGCCAGTGTTCCTCAACCTCGATACTAGGGACATAGAGGCGGTGTACTTGGTGCTCGGTGGGGACTGTCCTGTTCACTGCAGGACATTTAGCATCATCTCTGGCCTCCCTCCAATGGACGCCGGTAGCCTCTCTCAAGTCATGACAACTCCAAAGGTCTCCAGACGTGGCGAGGCCCATGTGTGGAAGCCCCTCCCCTCCGTTGAAGAACCACCTTTAGGCAAAAGCATGCTTCCCTGTGGGAGCAGGTGCGACCTGGACTCAAAGTCCAAGGCAAAAGCTCTTAATCTTGACTCCACCTTGACCTCCCCTAAGTGGTGAAGGCTCAAAGTCTGCAAAACCAGCGTCCAGGGCTCTTTTCCAAGTACTGCACAGGTCCCCCGCCGTCTCCCGGAGGAACGTGCAGCGTTTAGAGCCAGAGTCTTAGAACCTCAGTCAAAATGGCCCCGTTCTTGTTACCAAACCATTTCGTGAAAAATGGAGGGAGCGTATCTATGCATCCCACCAGTATTTGTTAGTACAGTGTCTGCACAGAGTACCTCTGGGAGGGTTCCCAGGAGGCTTGAAAGATCACTGTTTATTCCGAGGAAGGGATCGAGGTGACAGGACAAGCAAGGACAGGAGGCTTTTCACTTTTCACTTTCGTAAGTTGCTGTTAGCACAGGTCCTGGAGCCTGCTTTGGATTCTGTGTCTCCCGCTCTCTCTGTGCCCCTCCCCCACTCATGCTCCTTCGAGCGCGCTTTCAAAAATAAACATTAAAAAAATAAGTAAGTAAATGAAACTTTTAAAACGTAAAATAATATAAACAATAAAAATAAGAAAATGATGACTCAGGACTTCTACTCAAGCTGGATGAGACAGACGGGCAGGCGTGGAATCCAGGTCAGCAGTGAAGAGGCGATCATTGCACTGAACGAAGTGGGACATGGCTTGGACCAGAGTGTTCTTAGGACAAAGGTAGTGAGAAGTAGTTAGATTCTGGGTGCATTCTGGAGGATTTTCCGGGTTTTATACAGTGGGAGAGGTGAAAAGAGGAGTCGATGATGACTCAAAAGTTGGCCAGAACAACTGGACGGATGGAACTGCCATTTTGGGAATGCACAAGTGGAAAGAGAAGCAAATTTTCCAGGGAATGTGAGGAATCCACTTAAAGATATTTTTTTTAAGTTTATTTATTGGGGCACCTGGGTGGCTCAGTCGGTTGAGCATCCAACTTCAGGTCAGGTCATGATCTCACGGTTCGTTGGCTCGAACCCCACATCGAGCTCTGTGCTGACAGCTCAGAGCCTGGAACCTGCTTCAGATTCTGTGTCTCCCTCTCTCTCTGACCCTCCCCTGCTCGTGCTGTCTCTCTCTGTCTCTCAAAATAAATAAAAAACATTAAAAGTTTTTAAAGTTTATTTATTTCTTTTTTGTGAGAGAGAGAGCAAGAGAGCATGAGTAGAGAAGGGGCAGGGAAAGAGGAAGAGAGAGGATCCCAAGCAGGCTCCTCACAGCCAGCCCAGAGCCCAACTCAGGACTCAAACTCACGAACTGTGAGATCATGACCTGAAATCAAGAGTCAGACTCTGTCACTTAAGCCTCCGACTTCAGCCCATGTCATGATCTCACGGTTCATGGGTTCGAGCCCTGCGTCGGGCTCTGTGCTGACAGCTCAGAGCCTGAAGTCTGTTTCCGATTCTGTGTCTCCCTCTCCCTCTGCCCCTGCCCACTCATGCTCTGTCTCTCTCTGTCTCAAAAATAAATAAAACATTAAAAAATAAAAAGAGTCAGATGCTTGATTCTGACTCAGCCACCCAGGTGCCCCTCACTTAGAGATGTTTTAACTTTAAGATGACTATTCCATTTTTAAGAAGAGATGTCCAGTAAGTAATCTGTGTTGCGAGCTCAGGAGGGAACACACATTGACGATGTAAATTTAGGATTCATAGGCTCAAATGATGAGATTTAAAGTCAGGGGAGGAGAGGAGACACCACGTGGGTGTGTAGACAGAAAAGCAGTCCAAGGTGTGAATTCTGATATGAGCATGAGGGGGAACCAGCAATGGGAGCCCCTGAACTATGTTCCATACAGAAAACTTACCATCCTAATGGAGCCTGGCGGAGAAGAATATCTTTTAGTATGTTGAAAAACAAATGGCATACAGCCCTGCAGATATTTAGTTTGACATCAGTCCAGGCTTTGGTAAGAACTCCCAGTTTAGACAAGCCACTAGCAGACGATGTAAGTGACCTATAGCAGAGCAATGCAGCCCGGGCCATGGAAATGGCTGATTACTAATATCATCGTTGTTGTTAATAGTTTCAAAAGAAGAAAGAGAAAAAGAGTGTCTGGACTTGGAGGGTGACCAGTGATCCCGGTAGCCCAAGGCAGTCCCCAGGACACGGGATTTTGAGCGCTAACACCGAGAAGTCTCAAGCAGACTGGGACAAGTTGGCCAACTCAACTTGGCGTCGGTCTTTCATTCAACTCCAGTCTTCCCAGCTACTTACCTTGTGTTTTCTCACCTGTAAAAATAGGAGTAATACAGGATCGTTATGAAGATAAAACAAGAATATCATACATCCAAATGCCTGACAGTAGGTACTCAAGAAATAGTAGCTATTATTTATACTGGAAGAAAGATATCACTAGATCATGGCAAGCAAAATCTCTGGGGTTCGCAATTATTTTCTAACATTTTTTAATGTTTATTTATTTTTCAGACAGAGATAGAGACAGATGTGAGCAGGGGAAAAGCAGAGAGAGAGGGAAACACAAAATCCAAAGCTGGCTCCAAGCTCTGAGCTGTCAGCACAGGGCCTGACGCAGGGTTCAAACTCACGAACTGTGAGATCATGACCTGAGCCAAAGTGAGACGCTTAACCAGCTGAGCCACCCAGGCGCCCCTGGGTTCACAATTATGATGCTGACTTACGAAGGAACGCTAGCGTATGTTTATTATATTGCAGTCTAGCACCATTATCCATTAAGAGGCAGAGGGGTCATGACATGAAATAAAGAGAGGAAGCCCAACACAATATTTGCTTCTGTCATAAACAGTATTTACACCATCATAATAATATTAACACCGGTTATTGGCTTTCGACGTGTAGAACTGAACTATAGATAAACAACGGGGAAACCATAGTTTCAAAACCAAAACATAAATGTTGTTAACCTGGATTTTGTCAAGTAGATCTATAGCTGTCAAAAGTGGGGGGATGGAAGTGGCATAAAGAGGGGCAGAAGGCAGTAGAGCATCAGGGTTCACAGTGGGAAATTAAACACTCTCTCGTTTGTGGACCAAGAGGTTGAGATTTAAATGTTTCACTTAAAGACCCCCGATTAAAGTGGAGGAACGGAGACGGGAGTTAGAGCCGTGTTGGACAATTGGGGAAGTGCTGAACACATTTTGGAGGTGATGGAGGTGAACTAACCCTCTCCCACTAGGAAGTCAAGGTGTAAAGTGGATATGGTTAAAAAATGGTGTAAGGTTGTTGTTGGGGAATAGGGAGAGGCCACCACAGGGGAAAGGATTCGTACCTGGGGACGGATGCGCTGAGGCAAGAGACAACCTCCTACATGAATCAGCGCTCTCGTGATAATCCTTTCTCCATCTCTCTCTCCCATCCCCCATTTGACTTTAATAAAGTACATTGATTTTGTTTCTTAAAAAGAAAAAGAAAACAAAGACTGTAAAGAGAGCTGCCATTCAAACTAATTTTTGTAAGGCATTAAGTGCTTATATGCACTCAGCTTTCCAGAAAACTGAGCACTTTGGAGTGACTCATTCTTTGGATATGTTAAAAAACAAAGAAACAAACAAAAAAAAAAACCCACAAACTTTACTCCACCCAGTCCCTTCTTCATTCTGAGGCTGAGCCACTGAAAATGAGACTCTCATACTTTGAGCGCACTTGAACTATGTAGATCAGACTGCCGAGTCAACCAGTCACTGGGTACACCACTGTATTTTTTTTTAATAATAGTTTATTGTCAAATTGGTTTCCATATAACAGCCAGTGCTTCTCCCCACAAGTGCCCCCCACCATGACCATCACCCCCTTTCTCCCTTCCCCTCCCCCTTCAGTCCATGGTTCGTTTTCAGTATTCAGGAGTCTCCCTTGATCTGTGTCCCTCACTCTCTCCCGCTCTCTTTCCCCCTTCCTCTCCCCGTGGTCCCCTGCCAGGTCTCTCCTGTTAGACCTATGAATGCAAACATATGGTATCTATCCTTCTCTGCCTGACTTATTTTGCTTAGCATGACACCCTCAAGGTCCATCCACTTTCCTACAAATGGCCATATTTCATTCTTTCTCATTGCCATGTAATACTCCATTGTATATATAAACCACATTTTCTTGATCCATTCATCAGTTGATGGACATTTAGGCTCTTTCCATGATTTGGCTATTGTAGAAAGTGCCACTATGAACATTGGGGTATATGTGCTCCTATGCATCAGCACTTCTGTATCCCTTGGGTAAATCCCTAGCAGTGCTATTGCTGGGTCATAGGGGAGTTCTATCGATAGTTTTTTGAGGAGTCTCCACACTGTTTTCCAGGATGGCTGCACCAGTTTACATAGCCACCAACAGTGTAGGAGGGTGCCCGTCTCTCCACACCCTCGCCAGCATCTTACACCACTGTATTAATCCGCTCAGGCTGCCGTAACAGAATGTCACAGCCCCATGGCTTAAACAACAGGAATTTCTTTTCTCATGAGGCTGAACCAAGGTGTCGACTCGGCTGCAGAGCTATCTGGAGCTCGGGGTCCCCTCCCACACTCATCCAGGTTAGGGCAGAATTCACTTCCTTTCCACTGTAGGACTGAGGTCCCTGTGACCTTGCTGGCTGCCAGCTGGGCGTCACTCTGGGCTCCTGCAGAGTCAGGGGTCAGCCATGTGACCACACCATGGGCACGGCTGGTGGCTTCGGTCTAGGCTAACAGGAAAGCGCCTCTCTGATGTTTCACTTTCTAGAGGGCTCACCTGATCTGACCTAATCCACAGATTATACTCAAATGTTGTCAATTACCCCAATAATATCTACGACAGGAGCAGGATCTCATTCTGGGTCACACAGAACAGGTGTCACGTGTCTTTAGCCTCTAGTTCCTCAGTGTTTTCTTCTCTCTTATGGCCTTGGCCATTTTAATGAGGACAGATCAGTTACTTTGTAGCAAATCCCTGCTAATGGATTGGATGTTTGTGTCCTCCCTAAATTCGTGTGTCAAAACTCTTCCCCCCCTTGTGATGGTTTGGAGATGGGGCTTTGGGAAGGTGATTAGAGTTAGATGAGGTCATGAATATGGGGACCTCATGATGGGATTAGTACCCTTGTAAGAAGAGGGAGAAATCCCTCTCCCATTCTCTCCCTCTCTCCTCCTGTCTATCTCTGTCTCTTTCTCTCTCTGTCTCTCTGTCGTATGAGGAAGAGTCTTCACCAGAACCTGACCATGCTGGCGCTGTGATCTTGGCCTCCAGAACTGTGACATGAGTGTCTGTTGCTTCAGCGACCCAGTCTCTGGTATTTTGTTACGGCAGCCCAAGCTAAGAAAGTCCTGCAGTTTGGATTTATCTGATATAGCCTCATAATTACATGCAAATTATATATTCTTGGCAGAAATACCCCCAAAAGTGATGCTGTGTTCTCCTACCGACAGCCTATGAGGACGTCCACAGGGTCTATTTATCCCAATACTGGTGATATTTTAACATTTATAAGATAGTGTCTGTCAGAATTCTCTATGGTAAAATTAACTGGGAAGTATTTGGCATTAATTAATAAACAATTAACATGCAGTCAGTGTGGAGACAACTTTGAAATTAGGCAAATATCTGGTCCCTCATCAAACATTCACCCACTGGATTTAGCAGCCATTAGTGAATCTGACCTGAATCAATTATCACTGTAATGATTACAAAATGCGTCTGCCTCTGTCATTCCCTCTACACTTATTAATTAGTGTCATACTGTGCAGTAGAGTTTTCCCTTCTTATTAATTGACTGATTGAGTCGGTATGGGCTCGCGGGTTTCTACGTTATTGAGTGGGTTATATTCATTACTATTACTATTTGTTTGGTGCTCGAATTTTCCCAGATTCGACCAATGGAAGCTCCCTTAAGCTGATTCTTATGTGCTTATGACGTATGCCTTACTACTCTTTGAACAATTTTTACTTTCTGGCACAAATATCTCTTTGAGGCTCAAATTGTACTTGTTTTTTTCCATATCTGGAATCAGCCATTTATCCAAAGATCCCTGGTTCCTTTTAGTGGAAAATAGTATTTAGAAACCAAGATCGAGCGGCGGGGAGTAAGGCACCTGGGGGGCTCAGTCGGTTAGGTATCCCACTCTTGATTTTGGCTCAGGTCATGATCTCAAGGTTTGTGAGTTCGAGCCCCACATACGACTCTGCGCTGACAGTGCGGAGCCTGCTTGGGATTCGCTCTCTCTCCCTCCCTCTCTCTCTCTGCCCCTTCCCCAACCATTTCCCCTCTTTCAAAATAAATAAATAAACTAAAAAAATAGAAACCAAGATCTGGGCACTGGTTACGCTCATTGCTACTGAGATATTGTTGCTTCTAGATCCTCACAGGAGACAGAACAAAACATATGTGAACACACACACGTTGCCTGTAAATCTGTGTTTATGTCAAGTCTATCTACACATTGAAAACCATGAGTTCACAAATATTTCCAACCCCACACCATCATCGCAGGGTTTTCTCCAGCCTCTACTTTTCCATGTGTTGCAATTCCCTTCTCAGATCGTGAGAAACCTGGATTGCATCGTTCTCAATCTGCTCGCTTTTTTGGCCAATTCCCCAGTGGCGACCAACCCCCTGACCGCTCACACTGTCTCCTTCCGCTGTGGCCCTGGCAGCCCCAGCCACACTGGCTGGGCCATTGGCCCTGGCCCACCAAACCCACCAACCACAGAGGTCGGATCCTCCGCCCTCCCTGTCCTGGCCACACGGGCTAACTCTTCGGCACTCCCACCACCCACGGTGCCAGCCGATTCCTCATCCCCAGTTCTACAGACCGTGTTGGGGGCGCCAAAGAGATAACTTGTTTAAAAACCCAGAGAGTGCTGCCGTGATTAACACTGCTTATTACCGGTGGAGCCCCTGGGCGGCTCTGTCGGTTAAGCGTCCCACTCTTGATTTCGGCTCAGGTCATGATCTCACGGTTCATGAGTTCGAGCCCCACGTCACTCTGCGCTGTCGTCAGGGAGCCTGCTTGGGAGTCTCTCTCTCACTCTCTCTCTCTGCCCACTCCCCTGCTCGTACTCTCTCTCTCAAAATAAATAAAGAAATATTTTTAATGTGTTTAAAAATAAATAAAATGTACAGACCTATTAACCCAACCATCCCAACACAAGGAATTTACCCTAATGTTATCCTAATTTTACTGGCAAAATTTTCCAGGTGTCTCTTCAACTTTTCCAGAATGTCCACTGTGGCTTTTTTCATAATAATGCAAGAAAAGAAAAATGGAACCAACGACACTCTCCACCACAAGGAGCTGGTTAAACAAAGGACGGCTACATCCATCTCCCGGAGTAAAATGTCAGCTTTAAAGAGAATGAGCTGGTGCTCTACGTGCCGCTGTGAGAAGGTTTCTAAAGGTTTTATGTTGTTTTTTCTTAAAGTAAAACAAATAACTGTGAGGATAAGAGAAACCTTTTTGTATTAACAAAATTGTATATAAAGACATAAACACAGGGGCGCCTGGGGGGGGGGGGGGG
>PJEM01001164.1:186429-253249 GCA_004023845.1 Helogale parvula | reverse complement strand
ACTTAAAAAAAGAGATAAATACAGATTTGCAGCTACTTATAGATTTTTCCTCTAATTTATTGAGGCTACTTCAAGGCCATCCTGAAACCACAGACATAGCAGAAAGGTAATACCCTTATTCTGATCTTTCCCTCAGAGCTGGGTCCTTTTGCTCTGAGGAAGGATAGTTTTATCTCTTGCAGTTTGAAGTACAGTCCAGAGATGCCTCCAATTCTGGACAATTCTGGACTTTATCTACTCTATTTGGTCCTTTTCTGCTTGAAAATGAGTCAGCTCCTGCCTGGACTCATCTCTTAGAATTCAGGTCCACAGGGGCCCCCCCGGGAGGCTCAGTCAGTTAACCGTCCGGCTTCGGCTCAGGTCACTATCTCATGGCTCATGAGTTCAGGCCCCACTTGGGGCTCTGTGCTGACAGCTCAGAGCCTGGAGCCTGTTACAGATTCTGCCTCCCTCTTTCTCTGCTCCTCCCCTGCTCACTCTGTCTCTCTCTCCCTCTCAAAAATAAATAAACACTTGAAAAAAGAATTCAGATCTACAACCCTTTATCCACAAGTCTGAAACCCAAAAAGCTCTGAAAAATGCATTTTTCTGTAGCTCATTCCTGTAACTCCATGGTGGTGAAACTTGACCTAAATTGGTGTGGGTTATTTTTAATCTTTATTTATCCTTCCTAGTGTGAATAATCATGCATCTCACTGCAGAAATAAGAATGTGCTTGATTATGGGGTGCTATCCCAGACTCTGGGGGGGGGGTACTAAACTCTACAGTATATGCCCTCTTCACTTCCTAAATATAGAAAAATTTTGAATTCTCAAAAGCATCTGGCTCCAAAGGGTTTGGACCTGCACTTTTCTAAAAGCAGCAAACAGCTGCTAAGTCACCCTAAAATTCTGGTTCTTTCCAACTTCCACTCCCATAATTATAGGCTCACGAGGAATCTGTATCTGCCTTCCTAGATCTCCCAGGCAGCATTTTACCAACTCTATTTCCCCAGGGATCTACGTCACTGCCTGATGCCCAACTACCAAGTCAATGCCATGTATTTAGATCTTTATTATGGCAGCCCTTCACTGCTGGGTCTAATTCCCATAGATTGAGAATAGTCTAAACTGCTATAATAAATAGAACACCAAATGAAATGGCTCAAGCAAAGTAAACCTTTACTTCTTGTTCATGTGATGTTTTGGGGAAGCTATTCCAGGTTGGCGAGAAGCTCTCTTGCGCATAGTCATGCAGGGACCCAGGCTCACAGCAGCTCTGACCCCCAAGGTTACCCTGGCCTCCACCTGCTCACCGCCAGCTTGAGAGCAGCGGGAAAGGCAAGGGCAGGCAGTTGGAAGAGTCAGGTCTAGAAGTAGCACATCTCACTTCGGTTTACATTCCGTTAGGGAGAACTCCCCTAAAACATTCCATTAGGGATTCCATTAGGGATAGCCACGCCTAACTACAAGAGAATGTGAGAAATGTAGTGTCGCCGGAGAGTCCTTAGGAGCTACCATTGATGAACAGCCAAACATTCCTGACCACACTCATTCTAGCCAGGAACGAGTCTGGCTAGATTGTTCTTTGGGATTTCTAGGGGTATAAAATGTGGCATAAATGGAAGAGGGGGGACCAGTGGCCATCTGTTAAGGGCAGGGGTGATTTTAGGGGAAATCTGGAGGACAGAGAAATGAGAGCAGGTGTGGTGCATGAGGAGTGTGAACAGGACCGGAAGAGGAAGCCGTTAGATACATTCCTTGCTGTTCCTCCTTTTCATCAACCTCTCAGTGTTGAGAAACCAGTAGTAGGGACCTCTGATCTGTCCTGAACCTCATTCTATTCTCTCTAATGTGACTATAAATACCACACCTATGTCTTTGATTTCCAAAAGCTCTGACCTGAGACCTAGACTCTTCTAGCAACTCTTTATCTTCTGAATATCTAAGAGGCATTTCAAAATCAGATGCAGTTAGAGAGACTGGCTAATTGTTCCCCAAATCCTCTTCATCTAGTGCACCCAGCTAAGCATTTCCTAGCCTCCCATGAAGCTAGATGAAGGCACAGAGCCTAGCGGATCACAGGATAGAAAGGGCTTAGATTCATGAATAAATGCATAAAACATTACGCTCTGAATACTCGCATTGAACTACGTTGGGAACAAGAAAAGAAAATCTATTGTGTTCAGCCACTCCTATTTTAAAGCTATTTGTGCAGCCTACCCAGGCTACAGATGTCCAAAACTGAACTTGACTCTCCCCAAATGCCTGCCCCTACCAATCTCCTCTATCTTGGTCATTCCTTGGTAATTGATGCCTTTCTCCATTCTACTGCTCCGAACAGAAGCCCTGACTTCTCTCTTCTCCTTAGCCACACACTCAGTCCACAAGCAAGGGCTCTTGGTTCTCTCCGTGTCATTCCGATTTGACTAAAATAACAACCCCAAGCTCGCAGTGATTTACTATAAATACTTATGGCTCACACACCTCTGCAGGCTCACTGTGACTGAGCTGGGCTTCGCGAACTTTGGTTGAGTTCAGCCCAGTTTGGCTCCAGATTGCAACACAGGTGTGGGTCCGCAAGCCATGTGGCTCATTCTGAGACTCAGAGGGAAGAGACAAGAGACTCATGAAACACGCTTTTTTTTTCACGGTGGGAGGGGCAGAAGCACAAAAGAGATGAGAGCAATTTCCCATGCTCCGTTGAAATTTCAGTCATGGTCTGTAATTATGCTGTTTTTATTGACAGTTTCCCCTATTAAAATGTAAGTTCTACTAGTGCCTGGCCTCTGATAGGCACTTAAAGGTTTATTAAATTCATGTTAAATGAGAGCGTCTGGGAAAGCAGTTTGAGTCTAGGCTGTGAAGGTTCTTGAAATGCCCTGTTTGACGGGCACCCTCTTGCACTGTCAGTGGGAATGCAAACTGGTGCAGCCGCTCTGGAAGAGTGTGGAGGTTCTGCAAAAAATTAACAATAGAACTCCCCTATGGCCCAGCAATAGCACTGCTAGGAATTTACCCAAGGGACACAGGAGTGCTGATGAATAGGGGCACATGCACCCCAATGTTTATAGCAGGGCTTTCAACAACAACCAAAGTGTGGAAAGAGCCTAAATGTCCATCCACTGGTGAATGGATAAAAAAGATGTGGTTTATATACACAATGGAATACTACCTAGCAAAGAGAAAAAAATAAAATCTGGCCATTTGCAGCAACGTGGATGGAACCGGAACGTATTATGCTAAGTGAAATAAGTCAGGCAAAGAAAGACAGATACCATATGTTTTCACTCATATGTGGATCTTGAGAAACTTAACAGACCATGGGGGGAGCGGTAGGGGGAAAACAGTTTCAGAGAAGGAGGGAGGCAAACTCTAAGACTCTTTTTTTTTTTTTTAATGTTTATCTATTTTTGAGAGAGAGAGAGCACAAGCAGGGGAGGGGCAGAGGGAAAGGGAGACACAGAATCCGAGCAGGCTCCAGGCTCTGAGCTGTCAGCACAGAGCCCAACGAGGGGCTCAAACCCACGGACCGTGAGATCATGACCTGAGCTGAAGTCACAGATACAGGCTTCTTAAAAAGGTCAGGAACCCAGGGAGTTCGAGAGCTGGGCCACAGGAAGGAGTCATGCGTGCATTCTTCGGACACTCCTCTCCCTCCCTCTCTGTTCTGCTACAGTCCAGGCTCCTGTTTGTAATCTTTGGTTCCACTTTGTCTTCAGCAAAGTCTGGTTAAACCAGCTCCACCTCCTTCCCCTACCAAGGCCTCACCTGTCATGAGATTTTTTTTTTTAATGCTTATTTATTATTGAGAGAGAGAGCAAGAGGAGGGGCAGAGAGAGAGAGGAAAACCGAGGATCCAAAGCCGGTTCTGCACGGACAGCAGAAAGCCTGGTGTGGGGCTTGAACCCATGAACCCTGAGATCAGGACCTGAGTTGGATCCTTAACCCACTGAGCCACCCAGGAACCCCTGTAATGAGATTTTTAAAAGAAGTGGGAAAGGAAGGGGCCTGAAGGAATGCTTCCGGTCCTTCACCCCTTTCACCACCTCAGGCTGCATCTGCTTAGAGAACCATCAACAGCATCTTACTGAGTTTCAGCTGTTGTAGCAAAAATACCATCGGCTAGCTGGCTTACACAGAAAACTTATTCTTCTGAGTTCTGCAGGCTGAGAAGGTCAAGATCGAGGTGCCAACAGACTGCTGAGAGCCTGCTTCCTGGCTCATAGACTGGTCTTTCTGTGGGTCCTCACATGCAGAAGGGCCAAGGGAGCTCTCTGGGGTCTTCATAAAGAAGGTCCCCTTCGCCAGGACCCCACCCTCATTGACTAAGCACCTCCCAAAGGTCCCATTTTCAAACACTCACTTTAGGGACTAGGTTTCCATACAGGAATTGGGAAAAAACACGCTCAGTCTATACCCTAATGCACAACTGCTTTTCAACCTACTTCTTTTTAATGTTCAACCAAAATAAGCCCTTTACACCCAACATGGCAGAAACTTTTAAAACATAAGACCTTCTTGTGCCTAAGAAGTTGAAAGCATGAGACTGGAAATCGCTGAAACAGCAATAAAGAGTCTTAGGAGCCCGCAGAAGACTTCTAGCTCCAAAGTCATGACAACACAATAAAGAGGTAAAACTACCCAGCCTGAGGCCTTCTGAGATTCCGATTCTAGCCTTTACACGCCTTGGCTTGGAATCCTTCGGCTCCCAAGCACACGCTCCAAGGTGGGGAGAGACGCAGAGGTGGCTGCGGGGGGGGGGGGGGGGGGGGGGGGGGGGGGGGGGGGGGGGGGGGGGGGGGGGGGGGGGTAGGATGCGGGGTATCCAGAGAAAAAGAGGGCGGGGCGCCTGGGTGGCTCAGTTGGCTAAGCGTCCGGCTTCGGCTCGGTCATGATCTCATGATTCCTGGGTTCGAGCCCTACATCAGGCTCTGTGCTGACAGCTAGCTCAGAGCCTGGAACCTGTCCTCAGATTCTGTGTCTCCCTCTCTCTCTGACCCTCCCCTGCTTCCACCGTCTCTCAAAAATAAATAGAAAACATTAAAAATATATACATCAGAGAAAAAGGGGGCGTGGCGCACTTAAAACACGCGAGAACTGAAGGCCTGGGGGCCTCGCAGGGTTGGCCCTTGCGGCTGAGTTTCCAGCACTTAGGAGCAAGTTCTAGCCCTTCGGGCTCACCCCGCCTGCAGGCCTGTCGGGGCCTCCCCCAGGGCTGGACACGAGAGCCTAACTGGGGCTCGCGCACACTCCCGACGGCCCTCGGGTCCCCGAGGCGGTGCAGTCTCGCCCCCAGCCGCGGACCTGCGAGACGGGCCCAGACTAGCGGCTGCCGGGGCCGCGGGCGATAGCCCTCGTTCCGCCCTCCGCAAAGTTGACCACAGTAATACTTATTAGCGAGGGACTCGTACAGGCCCCGACACCCCTAAATCCTCTCACTCGGCGAGTACAGCAACCGGAGGCACCGGGCAACCCCCGTGCTCGTAACACCGCCATCCCACCCGGGCCCGGCGCGGGGACGCTTCCACGCTCAGCGTACTAGCCGGGCAAGCCGCGCAGGCGCCTCGAAGCACGCTACGGTGGCTCTGCTGGGGACAAATTATTAACGTACTACGGCTCTGCAACCCCAATCCGAAAGGTGTAAACTAGCTGGGACAGTGTCGGAAGGCGGCCACGGAGGCATTCGCGGAAGAGGACTAGTAACGGACGGGGGAGTAGGTGGGGCAAACGTGTGGACAGACGTGAGGAAGTTGAAAATTCAGTCTCCGCGGCCAAGGACTGAATGGAGGCTTGGAACCCACACTCTGAAGGCTCGCCCTGGGGGCGTGGCCTCGCGCCGCCTCTGGGCGGGGGCGGGGCCTGGTCCCGGCCACGCCCCTCCCTGCCAGCGGCCAAGGGCGCGGCACCACCAATTCACTGCAAAGCTGCGGTCTGCACCAGGTCTGCACCAGCCGGGCGAAGGTGATCCTGGTGAGTACCGACACCCCCGCGCGGCGAGGAGCGCCGGCCCTCGGGACAGACACTTCATCTCTGCGTTGGGCACTGCCCATACCTTTGCCATCCCGAGCCGACTGGGGACGCCCTCCCTTTCCTCCTTCTGGTCTGTACACCTCTGTCTGCCTTTCCATCCCCCTTGCCCTCCACCTGCCCTGCATCCTCCCCTTGTTGGAGTGGGTTTAGAGCGTCGAAATGGGGCCCACCTCGCTATCTGTAAGTCAGGGAGATTCTCAAGGTCAGCCGTTCAGGTTCTTCCTGTCCTCTCCTCCTCTCCCGGGGCTGTGCAGACCCAGCGCCCCTTGTTTCTGCCTCCCAGAGCCCACCTGACCTTGCCAGGCGCCCCTCTGGTGCAGAGGATGGGCGGGCAGGACCCTGCAAGGGCAGTGGGCAGTGCAGGCCCGGTCGGTAACAAGTGCCCCGGGAGCCCTGCGCCTGCTGCGCTGGTGGTGTTAGGAACCCTCCGGGAGCGCCTCCCAGGGAATTGACTTTGTTTTCGTCCTGCCTCGTAGAAACGTTTGTGCATTTGTATTGGAACCCTTAAGTGGGTCATTTCCTATCGCTGCCTGAGAGCAGGAGACTCCGCAGGGGAGGAGGGCTCTTCTTGGACGGTTTCGCTTTGGATTTCAGCGACTTTTCCACTTATCTATGTCACTGCAGGGAGCCCCAGGGCCACTGCGGTGGGGCAGCCACAGGGCGGTGAAAGGGGCTGGAGAATTAACTAGTGAGTCATTCCCCCAAAGTTGTGGCTTCTGCTCATACTCTCCTTTCGGGCCAGGAGTTTACAAGCTACTTTGTAGCGTAGGAAACGAGTGGGTGTGGGGACAGGAGATAAAGGAAAAGCTGAGACAAGAGAGTATGTAGGAAAGGAGTTGGGGCTTTAATCCCTCGACTGGAGAAAAGGAGTCCTAAAGGAAAGGAGGCTCACTGCTGTGCAGACCTATGGCCCTTTGTGGGTGCTGTGGACCCAGGCGTGGTCCTGTGGAATTGCCGCAGATCTGAGATTTCCTCTGTGTCGGGGAGCTGCCGCGAGGGCTTCTCTTGGGAAATCTGTAGATCACTGGGAGCCTGCAGCTCCTCCCAAGGTTATTGGTGAGAGTTCCCAGGACTATTTTACTTTAATGAATTCAGTAATTAAGAGCATAGTATCCTAGTCAGGGGTTCAAGATTGTTTATTCTCACAGCAGTTAGTTTTGGTTAATGTAGTTAAATTTAACATCTGAAATCCAAAGAAATACTTTCACCCCTGGGAAGACGTTCTGTTAAGCTTCCAAAGTGACACAGTGTTACAGAAATAGAACTTTGTCAAGCAATGTTTTTCCCCCTGAACTGATGTTACTATATATAAAACAGATCTACTAGAGAGATACTGTGGCCAACTATAGAAAATGCCTGCAGGGGGGCTGCTTTAGATTAAGGAGCAAAATTGGAGAATGGAAGTCTTCTTCCTACTTTAGATTTCCTCCTGCTGGCCTCGAGTCCTGAAGAGACTTAGTCATGAAAGGGAATTTCCTAACCTGGAGAAGCACAAGGGGACCCAGCATCCATGAAGGAAGGGCTTTACCCCATTATCCAGAGACCTGCTGAAAAGCCCCTGGAGACTATTGAATACTGAAAACGAACCACGGACTGAAGGGGGATGGGGAGGGAGGGAGGGGGTGATGGTCATGGTGGGGGGCACTTGTGGGGAAAAGCACTGGGTGTTATATGGAAACCAATTTGACAGTATAAACTGTTAAAAAAATAAACAACAACAAAAAGCCCCTGGAACAGTCTGGAATGAACTGGATGACCAAGCTGTCAAAAATGCAATTAGTGCCTACCATACAGGTAGCTGTATTTAAACATATCGTTCCCTATATTTGTACTTAAATATTGTGAATCAATATTCAGAATACCGTTGTGAACCACAGCCGACTAGGAACTAGTTAGTATTTTTAAGCGATGTTTAAAAGAATCTCCGCACTGCCCCAGTTTCTCAGCTGAATTCATTAATACTCCTTATTACCGTCCTCCCGAAAGAGAAGGAGGTCAGCGATAAGGCTAGGAAACTACTATGTGAAAGAGAATTCCTGTTTCCCTCACTGTCTCTTGCAATGTCTACCTACCTACGGGTATTTGCAAATACCTTTAAGGGATTTCTGTTTTTGAGATTTTAAGTCCCCGCTTATCCTCTGAGCTCTTCCCAGAGTTGAGCTGTTCGTTAATTGGAATGCGGGATCTAATATGTTGGTGTCCTAGCTCACTCTTTTTTCAGTAAGTGGTATTTTACTTCTCCAGCTGAAGCAACGTGAATGATTTTGGCACAGCGTCATCCTAAGTACCATTAGGTAGAAACAGACCCCTGTTCCAAGGCAGGACCCAGCAGCCCAGGTGGCTCCTTCATCCAGGATGTCTGGGGCCCTAGCAGCGACCCAGCAGCTGCGGGGAATTAACGACAGTCTGCCCACATTTTTTGTGATGGAAAATCCAAGTGGTGTCACTGTGACTCATTCAAGATTTTTGTTTTCCTCTTGTGGAAGTCAGCTTCGTTTCACCCATGACCTCCATTCAGTTCCCCTGTAATGCCAGTTCAGGCACAGGGTGTGTAGAAATCGTGATATGAAAAGTGCCCTTCTCTGGTGCTTTGCTCCTTTGCAAACCTGTGCACCTGAACATGGAGGAAGTTTTTCCTTTTTGTGATCTCTCCTCTTGACATCGGGCAGTGCCAGCATTCATTAAAAGAAATTCAAAAATAAGTTACTCTTTGGATCTTTTCCAGGTTTTTTTTTCCTTCCAATTAGAACGCTCTCAGGCTTTAATCAGACAAAGACTTGGAGTTAATTGTTATCTCTCTATTCCTATTAATATATTTTATGCTCCAGAGAGACTGTGGGTAGATAAAAAATTCCAAAAGAGATCAGGTGTGGTCACACTTGCTCTCTAGTCTCATTAAGAGGCAGTGTAGGCAAAGGTTGATGCCATAAACTCTGGAGCCAGACTATCTGGCCATGTGTGAATCCAGGCTTCCTCTGTCATGGCTGTGTGACCTTGGGCAAGATTACTAAACCTCTCTGAGAGTCAGCTTCCTCATTTGCAAAATAAAGTAATGATATACCACAGGGATGCTGTGAGCAGTTAGTATTGGTGAGCTACTTAGAACAGTGTTCTACATATAGTGAATAATATAGGCTACTAATAGATGTTATTAATGATAACTGATATATCCTATCACTCTGTCTGGTCTCTGGCACTAGACGTACCCTTCTAGCCTAGTCTGCTCTCCTCTCTCTTCCTTACACAAGTAAACCCCCTTCCTGTGTCCTGTGCACTTGCTGTTTTCTGTCCGTGTTCCCTCTCGTACATCGCTGTTTCTGTTCTCAGAGCCTTTCTCTCCATCTGTCACCCTCCTGTTTCATGCTGTCTCTGTCCATTTCACTGTGTCTTTTAGAAGGTCAGGACCTTCGCTTTGAGTCTTAATCGCCATTGTAGCCCTGCGCACCTCACATATGTCCAGTGTGTCGTGGGGGAGATTGCAGGGAAGGATTCCTTCCAAAGCAATACCGAAGAAGGTGGTAGGCAGGGCGCCCGGGTGGCTCAGTTGGCTAAGCATCTGATTTCAGCTCAGGTCCGAAACCATGATCTCATGGTTTGTGGGTTCGAGCCCCATCTCGGGCTGTGTGCTGGCAGCTCAGAGCCTGGAGCCTGCTTTGGATTCTGTGTCTCCCTCTCTCTTTGCCCCTTCCCCACTCATGCTCTGTCTCTCTCTCTTTCTCAAAAACAAATAAATATTAAAATATTTTTAAAAAGAAGGTGACAGGTGTGGGCTTAAGGCAAGCATTCCATTTAGGTAAAATGGTTTGTCCCACATTGACTTGATCAGATCAGCCTCACAATGAATTGCCGTGAGGTTTTTATGTTCTTCTCCATCCCGTGGCTTCTCCCCATTCTTTCCCCTGCCCTCCGAGGCCAGTGCCTTCAGACTGTGGGAAATGTCCCAGAGCCTGTCACTCGGATGACATGTCCCAGGGGGGCTCTGCTCCAGCTGGTCCAGCCTGACCCAGGGCTTCTGGGTGAGGTGCAGACACATCGAGAAGCCTCACCCCATAGAGCCTTCTGCATCGAGAATCTGAGAAAGTCTGTTGCCACACGAGCAGGGCTACCTAGGAACTGTCCTGTCTTGTTACAATCTACTCTTCTTCGAGTCTTGAATTAACAGTTGTTTTTTTTCCTAGGGGAGATTCTGTTCCATTCAGGCATGTGTCTTTAGTGTCTTTCCGTACAGAAGTCAGACTCCAGAGAAGGCAGCGGGTAATTAGCTCACTTAGCCTGATCGGGGTTTATTTGCTCCCGGCTGGCACAGTTAGGCATTAATTATTTTCAGTACTGACAGTTTGCCCAAGTGTTGAAATTAAAACAACACGAGAAACTTGAGTATTTTATATGGCCAAGCACTGGCTGTTTAACTATAAAGCCGCATACGTTTGGATCATGACTCACTGATCTCTTAAAGGCACAGATCTTGTCAGATCTTGTGCCCTGCTCACTAATAGGTAGCTTCCAGTTTCCAGATGTTCTGCCAGGAACATGAATGAGGAATGGAAGAAGGTGAGGTACTGGGGAGGTGCCGCGCTGACCTGCCTCTGCTGTGCCCCTCACTGTGTTAGCGACCAAGTGCTGGATGCGTCACAGTTATGCCCATTCGGCTAACTCCATGTTTAGCCCTTGGAGAAGTATCTACCAAACATGCAATGCAGTTGTGGGCAGTATTTTTCCTCACCTGGGTTATTATTCCTTCTCTTAAATGTCCATGCACTTCAAAAAAAATCTAGCTGGAGCGCCTGGGTGGCTCAGTTGGTTATGCATCCAACTTCGGCTCAGATCATGATCTCACAGTTCGTGGGTTCGAGCCCCGCATCGGGCTCTGTGCTGACAGCTGGGAGCCTGGAGCCTGCTTCCGGTTCTGTGTCTCCCTCTCTCTCTCTTCCACTCTGTCTCTGTCTCTCAAAAATAAATAAACATTTTAAAAAATATTAAAAAGAATCCAGCTGTCATGTGACACCTGACACAGATCTTACCATCTGTTTAATGTAGAAGCAGCCGGAACTGGCACTTGGAAAACATAGGATGGACAAATGGAAATCCTGTGACTCTTGTCTCTCCCATCATGGAAGCAGGGAATGCCTTTCGTGCTGTTTCCCTCCACAGTTCTCAAATCTCTCCGCTGAGCTTTCTGTGGGTTCAGTGGGGTCGGCTGCTTTGCCTGTGATGATTTTGAGGACCGTTCATTTGCAGAACCATCTAGAGGCAGAAGGAGGCCAGGCAGCTACCCTGGGGTGCTTTGAGCAGGCTAAGCAGACAGCCTCAGAGATTTCTCAGCCACCTTCCAGCGTTGGGGACTCACGGAAGTCCATTTGGGACTATCAGACCAGCTCTTAAAGTTACCAGGGTTACTTTGGGGTTAGTCTCATGAAAATAGTACCTTTTGCCACATAAAATCAGGAGCCATATATAAGGACAAGTGGATTCATAGCACAGGGAGCCAAATGAGAATTTTAATGAAACGCTGGGGGATGGCTCCAGGTCGGTCTGGGAGTGCTTTAGCTTTGTCCCATTCCTGGGTGGCACATCCCTGAGAAATTACGGTACAATTTCAGGAGAACAGTCTTGTGAATGGAGGTACGGATCCCCATTGTCCAGGCTGGCTTTTATCTGCTGGATTGAGGGCAAAGAGAAAGCTGAAAGGTGAAATCTGTTCTCCTTTAAAAAATCCAGTCCGGGCACCTGGAGGGCTCAGTTGGTTAAACATCAGCTCTTGATTTCAGCTCAGCTAATAATCTCATGGTTCTTGAGATCGAGCCCCGCGTCAGGCTCTGTGCTGATAGCATGGAGCCTGCTAGGGAGTCTCACTCTGCCTTGCTTTCTCTCTCTCTGTCTCTCTCACTCATAAATAAACATTAAATGTTTTTAATCCAATTAATTTCATTTAGTAAAAGATAAGTTGAGGAGCACCTAGGTGGCTCAGTCTGTTGAATGTCAGGCTCTTGATTTCAGCTCAGGTCATGATCCCAGGTTGTGGGATCGAGCCCCGTGTCAGGCTCCATACCCAGCATGGAGCCTGCCTGAGATTCATTCATTCATTCATTCTCTCTCTCTCTCTCCTTTTTCCTCTCTTTATGCCCCTCTCCCCCACTCGCACTCTCTCTCTAAAATAAAAAAATTCAAACAAAGATAAGTTAATGTCACATCATGGCTTGGAACCAATCATTTGAGGCAAGTTCCCAAATCTATAAAGCCTGCCTCTTGCTCCATTTGTGCAATGGTCGGTTTCGATTGCGCCCTGGGGAATTTCTACCGCCAGCCAAGAGGGACTTGAGTAAATGGTGAAAGAGAGCTCTGCCCCAGGAGTGCTCTGACGAACGTGGTTTAGGAAATGTTCTGGGCAATCCTTGTAACTGGAGGAGCCCTGTCCCCATGAGATAAGCCAGGAGGCGTGACAGCTGCCCGAATTGGAAGAAAGACTCAGCACGTGTAAGCACAGTGGTGGTTATGTTTCCAGAGACTCTGTCCCCCAGGGGCCACCTCAGGCAGATGTCCTCATGAAAATCTGTGCTGCGAATTCAGGCACTGGACGGGAACACGTCTTCTCCTTTGAGCCCAAGCCTGATCCTTCCCCAGGGAGCCTTTGGAGTGGTGCCTTGTGGCTTCCTTCAGGTCTGCTAGGCGTCCGCCCACTGGCCCCACTGAGCATTGTTGCCCCGGCGCTGCTCCGTCCCCCCACATCCCGTGGCCCAGCAGGGCACTGGGCTCCCTCGTTCTCCATTCTCCCCTGGGCTTTGCTGCTGCCTCCTGGCCCCTACCTCACCTGCTTCAAAATACCGTTCCTACTTTCCTTTCCTCACCTTGCTGTGTCTTCAAAAAATCACGTTCAGCTATTAAATACTCTGATAGATTAAAAAAAGTTGTTTTTAAAACTATAATCTAGGGGCACCTGGGTGGCTCGGTCGGTTAAGCATCTGACTTCGGCTCAGGTCATGGTCTTGCAGCTCATGAGTTCAAGCTCTGTGTCGGGCTCTGTGCTGACAGCTCAGAGCCTGGACCTGCCTCGGATTGTGTGTTTCCATCTGTGCTCCTCCCCTGCTCGCTCTTTCTCTCTCTCTCTCAAAAATAAGTAAACATTTAAAAAATTTAATATTTTTAACATAATAAAAAAGGGCATTTATGGAAAACTCACAGCTAACATCATATTTAATGATAAAGGACTGGAATGCATCCCCCTCTAAGATGGGGATCAAGATAACGATGCCACTGGGCACCTGGGTGGCTCAGCGGGTTAAGTGTTCAACTTCGGCTCAGGTCATGATTTCGCAGTCTGTGACTTTGAGCCCCGCATCGGGCTCTGTGCTGACAGCTCAGAGGCTGGAGCCTGCTTCGGATTATGTCTCTGTCTCTGTCTGTCTGTCTCTCTCTCTCCCTCTCTGCCCCTGCTCATGCTCATGCTCTGTATCTCAAAAATAAATAAATGTTAAAAAAAATTAAAAACAAAAAAGATAAAGATGTCACTCCTATTCAACACTGCATTGGTTCCGGGGTGCCTGGGTGGCCCAGTCGGTGAAGCGTCTGACTCTGGATTTTGGCTCAGTCATGATCGCACAGTTCATGAGTTCGAGCCCCACGCTGGCAGTGTGGAGCCTGCTTGGGATTCTCTCTCTCCTCTCTGCTCCTCCACAGCTCGCTTGCTCTCTCTTAAAGTAAATAAACTTGAAAAACAGCAACAACACTGCATTAGTTCTAATTAGGGCGACCCAGCAAGCAAAAGAACGGAAAAGGCTTTCACAGCGGAAAGGAAGTAGTAAGCCTGTCCTCGAAGCTGACATGCTCCTGGATGTTGAGTGCAACGAAGCTCACGGACGCCGCTCTCCCTTCTCCTGGGCCCCCGGGCCCTGCCCCGTGCCCCACTCTGCTCCTGCACTCCGAGCCCAGGGTGCAGCTCCGGTCCTGCCCCCCCGGGCGGGAGTTGTGCAGAGCTGTTTCTCCTCATCGCTCCCTGTGCCGGGGGAAAAATAGCATAACTCCCTGGTAAGGAGCAAACCCAGTGGAGTGGTGTGGTAGCAAGGAGCCAGACCTCCGTGTCGCCTGCCTGTGTTCAGACCTCAGCTCCGTACCCACAGCCTATGGGACCTTAGACGAGTTGCTGAACTCCTCGCTGCCTCAGTCTCCTCATCTGTAAAATGGGCATGAGAACAGTAACTACCACATAGGAGCATTACGGGGATTGTTAATTTACTTGACTCTGCTGTGGGCCTGACAGAGGAGAAGCAGTAGGTCTTCAAGCAAAGGTTCGGGATGTAGTGATGCTGTTATTTCCCATTTTGCCGTTTCTGCCATACAGAGTAAAAATTCCCTGAAGAGTTAGGTGGAGGTCCCACAGGACCCTAAAGTAGACCTTTAATTTGAAGTCATGTTGCTGATGGTGTAGGACTTGACCCATAATGTCGGAAACCATCATGTCAAGAGGTCGTCCTGGATCGTAATGACCACCACTCTTGAAAGACGAAGAGTTTTCAACTATGACTCGTTTGGTGGGAAATCTGGTCTGGCAAGTGATCGTGACCACGAAAGAGAGATCTGGGAATCTGCAAGCTGTCCCAGGCTAGGCTCACGAGATAAAGTCTCAGAAGACAGTGAGCTGTCTTACCTCCCTGTGTTGGTTTGGTGGGAGCCCTCTGGTCAAGCTGAAAGAAGAAAGCCATCTTCTGACAGGCATGCCCTTCGTGTGTGATTGTGAACTCCTCTGGTCTCATTAGCCCGTGGGGTTCTGGAAGATGCTGTAGAGAAAGGGGCTTCTCAGAAGCCCCCAAGGATGCTGATAGGGTGTGGACCGCCAAGACAAAGCTCCAGCAGTGGTTTTAGAATTGGGTCAAATTTGGGGCGCCTGGGTGGCTCAGTCAGTTGAGTGTTCGGCTTCGGCTCAGGCCATGATCTCATGGTTCATGGGTTCAAGCCCCACATCGGGCTCCTTGCTGACAGCTAGCTAAGAGCCTGGAGCCTGCCTCAGATTCTGTGTCTCCCTCTCTCTCTGGCCCTCCCCTGCTCATGCTGTCTCTCTCTCTCTGTCTCTCTCAAAAATAAATAAAACATTAAAAAAAAAAGAATTGGGTCAAATCAACACCTCCTGAAAACCGTATCTTTGCCTGGGCCAGTGGTTCATTAGATGTGGCCCCTGACCAGCATGGTTACCTAGGAACTCGTGGGAACACCTAGGAACAGGGCAGGTTCCCAGGCCCTGTTAAGCCCTCCAGGATCTGAGACTCCAGGGAGTAGAGTGTGTTTTAACAAACAGTTCAGGTGACTGTGATGCTGCTAAAGTTTGAGAACCATTGACCTAGAATATAAGACAGCAGTGTATTGAGTTTCTGTCTTCATGGAAGGAACTATAGAAAATGTCAGGGGCACCTGGGTGGCTCAGTCGGCTAAGCGTCCGAGTTCAGCTCAGGTCATGATCTCACGGTTCGTGAGTTTGAGCCCAACGTCGGGCTCCGTGCTAACAGCTCAGAGCCTGGAGCCCGCTTTGGATTCTGTGCCTACCCTCTCTCTCTGCCCCTTCCCCACGTGCGCTCTCTCTCTCAAAAATGAATAAACATTAGAAAAAAAATTTTTTAAATGTCAGCAGGAGATAGATTCCGTGTCCTCAAGAAGCATATTTGGGAATGTGTACCATTTTCATTGATCAGTATGCAAAGAAATGCTGTAATAGCTCACTGATGAGCGTGGAACAAATGTGCAAACATTGAAAGGCAAGCCTGCAGCCCATGCGGGTGGGTCAGGAGTGCAGGCGTCGTGGAGGAAGGGGGAGGACCTGCACTGGACCACGACCGCAGGGACAAATTTAGGAGCGGGTGGCCGGAGACACACTGCCTCACCGCCCACCTGTTTCTTCACCATCGACACATGGGCTTCCGCCTTCTGCCGTCCCCCTGAAACCTGGTGGTTGGGGTGCCGGAGGGGCTCAGTCAGCTGAGTGTCTGACTCCTGATTTCGGCTCAGGTCATGATGTCATGGTTCGTGAGATCGAGCCCCCATGTCGGGCTCTGCGCTGACGGCGAGGGAATTCTGCGCTGGGATTCCCTCTCTTCCTCTCTCTGCCCCTTCCCTACTCATGCTCTCTTTCAGTCTCAAAATAAATAAATAAACTTTAAAAAAAGAAAACCCTGGCTGTCAAAGGGTCCCCCTCACCAAAGCCAAGAGCATTTGGGAGGTGACACTTCCTCTGTTAACACTAAGTGTCTCCCTCACACCTCCCCTCCTCTCGGCTTGGTCCCTGGAGGGAGAAGCAGCTGGTGATGGTTGTTAAGGACTCCAGATCTGTCCTCTCTAACCCTGTCTCCTACGTCTCCTGGCTACACCGGCTTTCTGTCCCCGTGAACATGCCAGGCTTTTCTCATGTAGGCCTTTGCACCTGCTTTTTCCTTCCTTTTTCTAATACATTTATTTTCTTTTAAAATCTTTCACTTATTTTTGACAGAGTGTGCGCACAGTGGGGAGGGGCGGGGGAGGGGGGGACTGAGGATCCAAAATGGACTCTGCACTGACAGCAGGGAGCCTGATGTGAGGCTCCAACTCACGAACCTTAAGATCGTGTGAGCCAAAGTTGGCCACTTAACGGACTGAGCAATGTGCAGTGTTGCCACAGCCAGGGGTCTTCCTGGTCTTAACTGAGATGGAATCGACATACGAGATTGTGTGAGTTTAAATGTATCAAGTATTTATTGATCCCTGGGCATGTTTGTGGTCAGTCTTCCGTCCTCATTAGAATGTCGGTTCCTTTTATTTTATGGGGGGTTTTTTTTGTTTTTTTATTTTTGAGAGACACAGAGACAGCGTGAGCAGGGGAGGGTCAGAGAGAGGAGACACAGAATCCGAAGCAGGCTCCAGGCTCTGAGCTGTCAGCACAGAGCCCGATGTGGAGCTCGAACCCACGAACTGTGAGATCATGACCGGAGCCGAAGCCGGACGCTTAACCGACTGAGCCCCCCAGGCGCCCCTCGAATGTCAGAACCTTAAAGGACAGGGGGACCCCTTCTTGTCCACTGCTGTGTCCCCACACACCTCTGTGGTGCCCGCACATAGTAAGCGCTTTCCACGTTGTGATTAAGTGAGTTAAGTGTTCTTAGACACGTTATGCTGTCCACACTGGGAATCTGTGTAGACCAGCCTTTTGCCAAACCGAATCTGTTTCAAACTCAGAACGAATTTCTAAGTCAGAGCACCTTACTGCTTTGTAGAAGAATCAGTATCTGCTTGTTTCGGAAGCCGTACTTCAGTGCGGGCAGACACGAACGCTTACCGGGACCGACAGTACGCCTTTATATTGGCGCCCACGCTTCGTAAGTGCTCGTACCAGATGCTTATGTGGTTCAGTTCATTTCATTCCGCAAACCATCCTGTGAAGTAGGTAGTTGGTATTCCGTTCTGCAGAGAAATGAGGTCTCATTCCCAAGCTTGCGGAGGCCGTGTCTGAGCACACGTCCGTCTGACTCCAGAATTCCCCCAGAATTCCAGTCTCTACTCCTGTGCACTTTCCCACAGGAACAGACAAACCATAAAACAGTCTGTTAGGAGTAAAAACAGTTCCAAAAGGATCTCTGCTTTTACATAAATGACAAGAAATTGCATCAAAGTAAAATCTCGTTTCTTTTAGCCTTCAAGTTAACATTCCTTCAACAACTCTTTTGACGTCTCTCTAGACTGTCCGGAAACAGTTAACTGAAAGCTTACTTCCCTAAGCTACTCATAAGGGAGGGGAGAACAGAAATGCTTCGGTCCTATTTCTGCCTTTGCCCAACACATTCACTTTCATTTTGAAGGGTATTTTTGTACCCAGTTTCCTTTTTTATTTTTTTCAGTGTTTATTTTTGAGAGAGAGAGACAGAAAGCATGAGCAGGGGAGGGGCATGAGCAGAGGAGGGGCAGAAAGAGAAGGAGACACAGAATCCAAAGCAGGCTCCAGGCTCTGAGCTGTCAACACAGAGTCCAATGCGGGGCTCAAACTCATGAACCTGTGAGATCATGACCTGAGCCAGAGTCGGACTGAGACACCCAGGTGCTCACTGCTGGGTACCCAGTTTCTGATCACTGCTAGGAAGGGGGAAGTCTGGGATTAGGTACATGTTCTATTTGCCTTTTCCCCTGGTAGAACATGAGTCTCATGAAGGCAGGGACCAAAGTCTGGCTTGTTCATCTGGCCATCGCCAGAACCAGGACCAGTGAGCGGTAAACTCGAATTAAGTAAGTGAACGCACACTCACTCCCACACAGGGATGAGCCTCTCCCGCTGCGGTGAAGGTTTCCATGACTACTGATGTCCACGGTTCCAGGCTTGCTGATTTCCACGGTCAGCGTCGCAAACCTGCTTCCTCCTGAAGACTTCCTGCTTTTCAGATATTTTAACACAGCTAAGAGCTCAGAAAAAGAAGTGACCGTATATCGCTCTAAGTTTTGTTTGCTGTTTTAAAATAGCAGTTCTAAATTCTAAGCTCTTAAATGTATATTATCACTTATTTAAACATCCCCTTTCACAACCGGATCAGGACAAAGACAGTTAACAATAACATACGTGATATAACCTGATGTGGAACATTTGGTGAGTGCTTACCACGCGTCAGGCATCATGCTGAGCATTAGCATTTTTTTTTCACCATCATTAATGCAAGTCTTTATTTGGCGGTATATACAATTTAAGCTCTTAAAATTTGTACAATATTTACAAGTTAAGTAATCATCTGAAACTGTCTCCAGCACCTCTTGTAACACAAAACCGAGGGGGAAAAAGACAAGGGTGGGCAGGCCTCGGCTCCTGTGGTCCCTGCCTGGCCCAGTGCCTTTTCTAAACTGGAAAGACCAGAAGTCTGACACTCCTGCTCCTCTTTCCTAGGGTCAAGCATTCAGGTCCAAAGACAAAATTTAAGCCAAAAGACAACAGTGAGGAAGTAATTCCAATTCTTCTAAACTCAAGAAAAGTTCTACAAGTTGAGAAGCGGCCTTCCGCAGACTCGGGCTTGCAGTGTCAGGGGTGCACACACGAGCTCCTTGCCTGGATGCTTCCCCATTTCCTCCTGGAGACACCCATAGGGGTGGGGGGGCACCACTGCTGTCTCCTTTTAATGAAGGAGGCCCAGGGTGCTGCAACGCATGGAGGGATGTTCCCAAGGACACACACTAGGAAGGTGAGAACCAGGTCCTGAGTTCAGTTTCGCTGTACAATGGCAGCCCTGTCCCGTGCACGACCCAGAGCAGGTAAGTGACAGGGTTCAGGCTAGAAGCTGTGTAAGGACTATATGACGGGATTCCTAATATATGGCCTGTTCCTCCGATTTCTCAATTCCTAATTATTGTCAGACCACTTTCTGTATAATTTTTTGGTATGCACCTGCTCACTTTGGAAATGATAGAAAAGCACGAAGGGAAATCTGTAATTGACGCATCTAGAAACAATCATGCTTATGACTTTGATATGTTTTTCTGTTATTGAGAAAACTAAGATTATATAGTGCATACGCTTCTTTTACTTTTTTTTTAGTTCACTCTTTTATTTTGACACAGAGAGAGAGAGTCCCAGGAAGGCTCTGCACTGGGATGCAGGGATCAAACTGACAAACTCTGAGATGATAACCTGAGCCAAAGTCAGACGCTTAACTGACTGAGCCACTCAGGTGCCCCTATATACACTTTCTGAGTTTTCCTCTTTTAATGTAACATGCTGTACGTTCAGCCTGTTTCAACGTTTTTAATTGTATGCACACCATTTTTAATGGTTCTATAATATTCTGTATTAAGGGTACATTAACTAGTCCTCTATGCTTGGCCTTTTCTGTCACTGCTAATATTATAAGTAGTGTCCAAGTGAATGCCTTTGCACCAAATCTGTCTGGGTTTCTGATTGTCACCTCCAGCTAGATTTCCAGGGGAATTAATAAATCAAAAGGCATGAATGATGTCCAGAACATACGCGTTGTTAGGCTGTTCTCCAGACGGCTTTTATTTTTTATTTTAATTTTTTTAATGTTTTATTTATTTTTGAGAAAGAGAGAGATAGAGCGTGAGCGGGGGAGAGGCAGAGAGGGAGACACAGAATCTGAAGCAGGCTCCAGGTTCTGAGCAGTCAGCACAGAGCCCAGTGCGGAGCTCGAACCCATGAACCGTGAGATCATGATCTGAGACAAAGTCGGACGCTTACCCCCACTGAGCCACCCAGGTGCCAGTCTTTTAGACTTCCCCCTCCACCACATAAGAGTGCAAACTAGGTACTTTTAAATACGTACCTAAATAAATTTCTATTTATACTAACATATTCGACTGGAGGGGACGATCAACAAATGCCATGACACAGCTAAGTGTTGCAAAGGAACCTATGCCTGTGTTGATGGTTGGGCTCCGAGGGCTGTTGGACCCCGTGCCGCGTGTCTGGGGCCGCGTCAGAGACCCAGGTCTAGAGCAGAGCTCCCACCCGCCAAGACAACCTTATCCTCTTGCGTCAATAAAAGGGTTGCTGGTAACACAGAGCAGGTGTGTAATAGACAGAATGTGGTGTGCAGCCGAATGTTCTTGCATGTTCGCACAGAGAGGTTGTGAAGCCCTGGGGGGGCTATCTGCAGGCTCCAGGCTGGAACAGCTTTGGGCGTGGCTGCCACTGCCTGGGGTGTGGCCACTGTGAACCACGCTGCCTCCACTTAACCGGTGCGCACACCTGCACCCGAACCCACAGAGGTCAAGCTTTAAGGAGTGGGTACATCCGTCTCTTTGCCCTGGATTCCTCCAAATAGAAGGATTCAGCAAAAGAGAGAGGGTTATTTTTTTTGAACCCTGAGTGAATTAAGCTGACTCTCTCCTTAAAGGACAAGCCTTACCCATTTTCCAGTCCCTCCTGGATTTATGTTTTCAAACAGCAGTGGTGACAGAGCTTTTTTCAGTGTTCTGACCTCCTGTTTCTCTGCTTCAAAGGTTTCAGTAGATACTTGTGAGGGGAACAAAAGGCAACTTGGATTGTTTTGGCGCCCAGGTGAACATTATGTGTCAGGGACTATTCCTGAGAGCCACCTGCAGTTGCAGCTTCGTGCGTTCTGCAGGTGGCAGTAGGCACCATCTGTGCTTGGTGTGGAGCCCCAGACAAATACAGCCCCCGGCAGGGCAGCTCAGCAGCTGCTGGGACTGGCTGAGGTCTCTGGTTCAGCCCTGATCCCACCAGCGGGAAGCGCTAGCTGCTAGGCTGTAGGAGGTGGGTGGGTGAGGGGGGATCAGGGCAGGGGGCTTCCTGGGCTTTGTTCTTGGACCTTTGCAGGTGTGTCCAGGGCTCCTGCAGGGAGAGGCTCAGGGAGGGGAGTGGAGGCCCTTTGCTCCCGTCTGACACACTCACTGTCTCACAGACCCACTCTAGCACTGGAGTCTGGGTCCCCCTCTACAGTACGTTCTCTGCCCTTCCAAGGTACTTCCCGTTCCTGGCTCTGCTTGGCCCCCACCCAGATTCCTTTTCCCTAATGCCACAATCAGTGTAGCAAAGTAACTTTCACTAGAGTTTGAAAGCCTGGTAGATTTCAACTCCCAGACTGCCTGTATACTTTGGAAGCAGAGCTCAGTAGTAAATATTAATTTCTAATGGTAAAGTTTTGAGCAGTCGCCTGAGTGTTCATTGCTTGCAACAGAAACATCCGCTCAAGAGGTGTTTGTCCTGCCACGCAGCTGCTCCTAGCCCAAGCCCTTACAAACCAGAACGTCCAAGGTCAGTGACTAAGTCACAGAATTCTCATGTTTTGCTCTGCCTGGGCATTGGGGGAAGAATTCTGAAATCTACTCTGGTCTTCGTTCTGTATTTGTCCACCCAAACCTTTCCTTTTCTGCAAAGCGGAGCTAATGGGATTTTTGTGAAGCGGAATAGTGCTGCAGAGAGACCCAGGGTGACCCCCCGCAGCCAGTGAGCCGGCGTCCTGTCCACAGGCGAAGGTCTGGAGGCGGTTTCTCAGTCTAGGCCTCTCGACTTGCAAGCTGTGACCTAAGACAAGAACGCTTGCTTCATTGTCCTGAAACAGGTGGCTTCTGACACAGTGAGTGACAGCTTCATTTTCAGTGACCTGTTGGGTGCCCAAACGTGTTGAACTCAAACGACGTCAGATAGGTCGGGAGGCTCGGTCATTTTTATTTTCATAGAGGTGTTCTGAATTCACCCTATATTTTTATTTTAATAACTACTGCAGAAGCTTCCTCCTCGAGCTGATTCTCTGAATTTCAGAAGCAACTAATGCTAGAAGGGACTGGGAGCAGGGAGGGTTGGAGGGCAGCCAGAGACTACTTGCTGCAGCCGTACCTGATGGTGGGGACATGGTGGGGACATGGTGGCCAGGAGGTCATTCCTGTGCTCAGTCATGGAGACGGCTTTTTGTGGTGTGTACCCCCAGGTGAGGTGGGGTGGGCGCCCCTCCTATGCAGCTCGGTGAAGGATGTTGGGGTTGGGGGGGATCACTGGTAAGAACTGTGGATCGTGGCGGGCAGGGGGGCAGACGAGGACTTCAGCCCCAAATGTCATTTTTCAGACCTAAGCAAAATGTACTTTTTTTTTAATGTTTATTTTTAAGAGAAAGAGACAGAGAGCATGTAAGCAGGGGAGGGGCAGAGAGAAAGGGAGACACAGAATCCGAAGCAGGCTCTAGGCTCTGAGCTGTCAGCACAGAGCCCCATGCGGGGCTCGAACTTATGAACTGCGAGATTATGACCTGAGCTAAAGTCGGACTCTTAACCAACAGAGCCACTCAGGTGCCTCCAAATCCCACACTGAGAAAGGTGCTGTGACACCTTTGCAAGTGGGATTAAAAGGGAACATTGGAACCAGATTGGAATGTAAATTGGAATCCCAGCTCTGATGCTTTCTATTTTAGACCTTTGGCACATGGCTTAACTCCGGGTACTCTTTGGACATAGAGATAACTCACCCTATTGTTAGGGTGACTGGAAACACCTTGGGGCACAGTAGCCCCTCCCAGACTTTCAGGAGAGACTGCAGTGAGCCAGTCATCAAGGATGGACATTTAAACTGAATGCAGGGGTATAACTACATCTGGTAAATACAGTGTTTATCAGAAAACATGTGATATGACTGTATACTTTTTAAGTTTTTTAACTTATTTTGGGGGTAGAGGGACAGAGAGAGAATGAGAATCCCAAGCAGGCTCCATACTGTCAATGCAGAGCCTGACGTGGACTCGATCTCAAGAACCATGAGATCATGACCTGAGCTGAAATCAAGAGTCGGACGCTTAACTGACTGAGCCGCCCAGGCGCCCCAGACTTGAATAACTTGTAAGTTCCGTTGAGTGATACACCGTAAGCTCTCCGTCTACCTCTTAGAAACATCATGTTTACTCACACCTTTCTGATCTAGGTGTACTTGTGCAGGTGATGAAGCACACTGCTCAAGGCCTCCTTCCGCGGGTGCCTGCCATGCTGGGTGGTCTCCTAACGTCTTCTTCCTTCCACAGAGCCAGCATGGCCGTCCTCTCCAAGGAGTATGGTTTTGTGGTTCTGACCGGTGCCGCCAGCTTTATCATGGTAGCCCATCTAGCCATCAACGTTGCCAAGGCCCGAAAGAAGTACAAAGTGGAGGTGAGTGGGAACGTAGACTTGTCTGAGGCTAGAACTTATTTTCAGTTGTGGAGGAAGAGGGGAGGTGCCCGCGGTCAGCACGGCAGTGGAACTGCACCTGTCGGCAGTGCTGCCCCTTTCTGGCGGGAGGAAGGTAGGAAATACGGGACCCGGCTGGGGAACGGGTTCCATCTTGTTTGTACTGTGCCTTTTCTGTTGAAGGATCATGGGTGCTGGGACAAGAACAGGATGCTTTTGGCTGGAGCCGTGTGCCAGGGAGAGGGTTATTTTCTAAAGAGAGTTAAACAAGGGAGACCTCATCAAAACAAAAGGTTCTGTGCGGCAAAGGAAACTGCCAGCAAAGTGAAAAGGCAACCTACTAAATGAGAGGAAATATTTGCACATCATATATCCAATAAGGAGTTAATTCCTAAAACACATAATTCATACAACTCATAGCAAAAAAAAAAAAAGCAACACAATTTTAAAACAGGCAGAGGATCTGAACAAACATTTGTCTAAAGAAAATATACAAATGGCCAATAGGTACAGGAAAAGGTACCCAACATTATCACTAATCACCGGGGAGAAGCAAAGCAAAACCACATGAGCTATCACCTCACACCTGTTGGAATGGCTGTGCTCAAAAAGACAAGAAATACCCAAAGCCAGGGAAGATGGGGAGAAAAGAGAATGCACTGTTGGTGGGAATGTAAATTGGTGCGGCCACTATGGAAAACAGTATGGAGGGTCCTCGAAAAAATTTAAAAATAGAGCTACCGTAGGATCCAGCTCTTCCACTCCCGGGTATTTGTCCAAAGAAGATGAAAACACTAACTCGAAAATATATATGCACCCCCATGTTCGTTGCAGCACTATTTACAATAGCCACGCTATGGAAGTGACCTGAGTGTCCATCGATGGGTGTATGGATAAAGCAGATGTGGTGTATGTATTATAGGGGACCCTCAGCCATAAAAAAAGAATGAGATCTTGCCGTTTGCGACGTGGATGGACCTTGAGAGCATTATGCTAAGTGAAATAGATTAGAGAAAGATCAACATTGTCTGATCTCACTTATATATGAAATCTTTTAAAAAGCTAAAATGCACAGCATGGTGGCTATAATTAATTTTTCTATATGGCATATTTGAAACTTGCTAAGAATGCAACCCTTTTTTATAATAATTTTTTTAATTATTTTGGGGGGTTTGGGGTTTTTTTAATGAATATAATTTATTGCCACATTGGCTTACATACAACACCCAGTGCTCATCCCAACAGTGCCCTCCTCAGTGCCTATCCCCCATTTCCCCCTCTCCCCCATCCACCCGCAAGTTTGTTCTCTGTATTTAAGAGTCTCCCTGTGGTTTGCCTCCCACCCTCTCTGTAACTGTTTTCCCCCTTCCCTTCCCCCATCGCCTTCTGTTAAGTTTCTCAGGATCCACATATGAGTGAAAACATGTATCTGTCCTTCTCTGACTTATTTCACTCAACATAATAACCTTCCAGTTCCATCCACATTGCGGCAAATGGCATGATTTCATTCAAGAGAGCAACTCTTAAATGTTCTCATCAAAAGAAAAATAAATCTGCAAGTCTTTGGGGTGATGGGTGTTAACTAGACTTACTATGGTGATCATTTCACGACATACACATATATCGAATCATCACATTTTACACCTAATAAGACATGTCAATTATACCTGGATTTTCTTTTTACGTATATAAATAATAAAAGAAACTAGAGAGGGCTAAATGGCAACAGTCTTCCCTGACGTGCCACTTTAGAAGTGATATCTTAAGGTGATGTTGTGTTTCCCAAATAGAGAAGGAGCGTGTGGTGCTGGGGTTAGCCTGAGCTCAGACTTTAGACATACAGATTACTAAATGTTCCCTTTATTTAGTTCCAGATGACCTAAAAGGGACAATTACTAGACTTGTCCCTGGTGAGCAAATTGAAACATCTATTTCTGGTTGGCAGCTTAGACTCTCTGACTAGAGCTTCTTTTAAAGTTTTCATATTGATTTTCCTTTTTTTTTTTTAATGGACATGTCCATGAAAATTCTCACACACTTTCTGTTCCCCCATTAAAGAAAATCTTAAAAAAAAAAAAAAGTGGCATCGGATCACTCTTGGGAAGGAGCTGTTTCCCTGTGGTGTGACTGATGCGCAGTAGCGGTGGGACAATGTCAAGAGCACTGAGTTTGGGGCACGCTGCCTCCATCCTTGTGCGGCGACTAAGCACAGACCTACATTCTTCGTACCGGATATTAATAGAAGTAAATTGAATCTGCTTCTGGGAGTTGAGACCCTTCTCCCTGCAGATATTTAAGCAGAAAGCTATCATCTGTCCAGGGTATGATAGAAATTGCTGGCGGATAGGTTATCTGTAGGGTTGATTGTAGCTCAGCACTGAACGCCACTCTTGACTGTTTGATCCACAAGAACTTTGTCTTCACAGTATCCGATCATGTACAGCGCGGACCCTGACAACGGGCACCTTTTCAACTGCATTCAACGCGCCCACCAGAACACGTAAGTGTTGGCCCCACCAGGCGTGGGGGGAGGGGGGCTCTGCGGAGTACATGTTTTCTGCCCAGCACCTTGGCCTTGACTACCCTGTGTGCCAAGAAGCAGCTGTGAGAACGATCATGGGCACCTCGCTGAAAGTGTTGTGAAAAGGGGTGCCTGGGGGGCTCGGTCTATTCAGCATCCGACTCTTGATCTCAGCTCGGGTCATGATCTCACAGTTCGTGAGTTCAGGCCCTGCATTGGGCTCCGTGCTGACAGTGTGGAGCCTGCTTGAGATTCTGTCTGCCCTTCCCTCCTTCAAAGTAAATACATTAAAAAAAAAACTATTTAAAAAAGTGTCATAAAAATATGTATGTGAACAGATTAAATACTCAAAGCTGTTAGCCTAGTGAGGTTCTGGATAATCTTTTCAAAAATGTCTTTCATGTCACTTGCAGCTACATGGATGGAATTAGATAGAGGGTATTAGGCCAAGTGAAAGAAGTCAGTCAGAAAGACAAATATCACATGACGTCACTCCTATGAGGACTTTAAGATACAAAACAGATGAACCTAAGGGAAGGGAAGCAAAAATAACACAAAAACAGAGAGGGGGACAAAACATAAGAGACTCTCCAATACGGAGAACAGAGGGTTACTGGAGGGCTCGTGGGAGGGGGGCTGGGCTAAGCGGGGAAGGGGCCGCTGTGGGCTCCGGAAGGAAGTCCGCTTGAATTTGCCGAGACCTTCCTCATCGGCGTGTTAGAGCCGAGGTCTTGGGCCCGGCGGGTCGTGAGTTACCCTTACTCCTGCGCAGAGAGGAGAGGCTGGGTGCTAGAGGGGGGCCTTCTCCCTCCTCTCCACGTCCAATGTTATGCTCAAGTTTCCAACTTGTCAAGTAAGAACGGGGCTCTTGGTTTTACAACCACACACGTCGGTAGGGCCCTTTCTAAAAAAACGTTCTCTGTCTATTCCAGGTTGGAAGTGTATCCTCCCTTCTTATTTTTCCTAGCTGTTGGAGGTGTTTACCACCCGGTAAGTTTTTCCAGGGGGGTTTCATGTGTTTGGATTGAGTTTACTGAGCTATTGACGGAAAACAGCAGGAAAGGAATGTGGAATGAACATCTTCAACATCTATTGAAAAGAATTGCATTCAACTACTCCTTACAAAGCTCTTGAAAGTAGGTAGAATTTTCTCCATTTTTTAAAAAATATTTATTCTTGAGAGAGACAGAGAGAGCGTGAGCGGGAAAGAGGCAGAGAGAGAGGGAAGCACTGAATCAGAAGCAGGCTCCAAGCTCTGAGCTGTCAGCACAGAGCCCGATGCGGGGCTCAAACTCATGAACCGCAAGGTCATGACCTGAGCCGAAGTCGGATGCTTAACCGTCTTAGCCACCCAGGCATCCCTAATTTTCCCCATTTTATAAAGATGAGGGGAAACCTCCTGAGGAATGGGTAACTGTCACAGGGCAAATAGCTCCATGTAGAGTAGAATAATCAGAATTTGAACCCAGGTCTGTCTGATTCTGGACGGTTCGTGTCCGTAGTTTTTATTGGCTACCAACATTTGCTGATCCCCTGAGGTTACAGTAGTGAACAAAATAGGCAAAGGCCCTGGTTTACTGTCAGTTGGGGTCACAGACAAAAAGCGGCCGGGTGCGTACAGCATGTCGTTAGGCTAGAATTCTAGATGATGCGTACCACGGAGGAAAACAGCAGGGCAGATGGAGAGATCCTGGAACAGAGACACCTGTGAGCGGGGGGATCCGATGAGGGCTGTGCTGATTGTGGAGGTGACATTTAAGTAAAGGAGGTGACAGTCCAGCAAAACATGAAGAAGGTGAGGGAGCAGGTGCCACAGGTGTTCGGACGCCTTCCGGACAAAGGGCGAGGGCAGGTCCTAAGGCAGGAGCCCGCGGGGCCTGTCTGGCGAGCAGGGAGAAGGACAGCGGGGCCTCGGACGCGCAGGGCCTTGTGGGCCAGAGAAATGGTCTGCACTGCACCTCACCCTAATAAAGCAGGTGTGTCTACACCCGATTAGCTGCCAGTTGGGTCTTGCCCTGGACAGAAAGTGTTTCCCTGTCAGGGACCTGAAGTGTTTTTTTTTTAAATGTTTATTATTGAGAGAGAGAGAGAGAAACAGAGCATGAGCAGGGGAGGGGCAGAAAGAGAGGGAGACACAGAATCCGAAGCAGGCTCCAGACTCTGAGTTGTCAGCACCGAGCCTGACACGGGACCCAAACCCACGAACCAGGAGATCATGACCTGAACCGAAGACGGACGCCCAACTGACTGAGCTGCCCAGGTGCCCCCAGTTTCCCCTTAATTCTGACCAGAGTGCTGACACTTTACGTTTCTGGTCCTCAGCCTTACATGAGCCTCTGGTCTGGACCCGAAGGGCCTTGTGCTTTGGCACTATGGTCCCAGGATGGCACACCCGTAGTCCATGGCCTTGAAGTCCATGCTTTCTTTAGAGACCCATCTGCTGAGGTCTTAGAGAAGATACTTCTTGTGCCTCTAAGGGGTCCCAATCCTTGCACCTGACTGGATGAGCCAATCTAGATGGACGAGTTGGTGTGTCCAGCTAGGCGTCACCCCATCCCCTTTCCTGTCCCTCCTCCCCAGACCCCATTACCTGCGCTTCGTTAAAACACTCCCGAGAACTTCTCAGAGGACAAGCACCTGCTATCGTGCCTAGGTTGTTGGGAACTCTGCAGCCCCCCACCCCCTTCCCCCTGCCAGGCCCGGCCTGGCAGACACCAGCTAGCACCTAGTGCCTCGTGGGCCTGGGGTTTGCATTTTCAGTTGTTTCGCACACCTGACAGTTAGCTTTTTCCAAAATCAACTAAATGAACATGAAGACCTCAAGTACTAACCTTACCCCCAGCGATGCCCTTGGAGACCGTGACCTGCGGTGTTTCACGTTCCCACACAGCCGCCCTTTTCCTGCTGACTCCCTCTGACCTAAGGGGTCACCCCAGGCTGGTCCCCGGTAGGACTCTTCATCTTGTATCTCTCTTCCCAAGCGTGCTGGGAAGGGGGAGACCTCCCCTCCAAGACCTCATATTCTGGGGTGACCACACTGTACACGGCATCTACTTTTTCTAGCGGAACCCCTCACCCCTGCTGGGCTGCAGCACAGCCCCCTCCGGACGGGGACCCTCTCGGACAGATGCAGGGACGGGACCCCCAGCTTCCCCAAGAGAGACGGGCGGGCTTCCCCTCCAGTGTCCTCTTGGGGCTCACCCTTCAAGCCTCAGGCCTGCCTCTCCCTCTCCTGTGCTCTAGCACGTGAGTGCCCCAGGGCAACCCCGGGGGGGCTCCTTCCATCCCGCCCCCTGGAAGGCCCTCACTCCTCTCCCCATCTGTGAGCAGTTCATAGAGGAATCACAGACTAGAGACAAATGACAGACCTATGCCGCCAACTTTGGTATTTTACCGTATCCAGCAAAGTATTATTTTTTCTGTTAAAACATCGTGTCATCAAAACCCTAGATATTAAAGAAGATGTGTCTGTTTCGTGAATGCTGACCCTGACACCGCCCTTTTATTTCAGCGTGTAGCTTCCGGCCTGGGCTTGGCCTGGATCGTGGGGCGCGTTCTTTATGCCTATGGTTACTACACGGGAGGTAAGCATGTATCGACGTCAGCCATCCCCCCACCCCTACCCTGCTCTAGGCTCCTTAGCAGCGCTGTAAGGAAAGGGGAAGGAGCAGGAGATTTAGGTGAAAGGTCTAGTATCTTCTTTTTTATTTTTATGTTTTTTATTGATTTTTGAGAGACAGAGAGAGACAGCACAAGCAGGGGGTCAGAGAGGGAAGGAGACACAGAATCTGAAGCAGGCTCCAGACTCTGAGCTGTCAGCACAGAGCCCAGTGCGGGGCTCAAACTCACGAACAGTGAGATCGTGACCTGAGCCGAAATCGGACACGTAATGGACTGAACCCCACCCCCGGGTGCCCCAGTTGTGACAGGTTTCTTCGTGTGCAGCATCTGACATACCGATGGCTTTCGGCCAGAGGTTGGCTGAGCTCGTGAGGCCAGACGGTCTGAGGTGCACCCCCAGAGGCCTCAGGGAGAGTGGCCCGTGGGTGTTGGAAGCACTGTCCTTTCGGCGTCCCCCCAGTCACGCCTGCTCTTTCTTCTGCTGCAGAACCCAGCAAGCGGAGCCGGGGCGCCATCGGCTCCATCGCCCTCCTTGGCCTGCTGGGCACAACCGTGTGCTCTGCCTTCCAGCATCTCGGCTGGGTGAAAACCGGCCTGGGCGGGGCATCCAAATGCTGCCATTGAAGAATTCTAGGCTGTTTACAACCTCTCGTTCATTTTGAGTGACTTGCTTTTATTTTCAGTTACTTTTTTTTTTCTAAATATAATAAAGACTTACCTGGCATTAGCCTCATACCTAACCCCGACTCTAGCCCATGTTTCTTGTTGGAGCCTTTATCTAAAAAAAAAAAAGCAGCCTGTTCCTACTACATGGCGAGGGGACGGGCAGGGAGCGCCCCTCCTCAGCCCGCCGGGGTGCTTGTTGAGGTGAAGCTGGGAGAACCCTGTTTGCAATCACGCCATGGGCGCGAAGTGCTGGGGCTCAAGGAGGGCAGGTCGTCTTGCTCGCTGCTAATGCATACGGCAAGAGGGGTTTTTTTCAAAGTTTCTACTCAAAGATTGCTTCTATTGCTGAAAAGCTAGTGATGGCTAAGAGTATGAAACTTAGTAAAGATCTGATCGCATAGATCCAAATGGGGAAAGACACCTGACAACAAAACGTGTTGAACTGAAGAGGTTTAGTCATCCCCGGAGAGGGATGCTGATGGCAGAATGAGGGGGCTGCCCCTGCGTGAACGTGGCCGTGAGCACCACGAACAGAAGCACAGTGTCTGCACCGTGCTGCCCCGTACGGCAGCCGTGAGCTACAGGGCTACTTACATTCAAATTAACAGACATTTTTTTAAATGTTTATTTGAGAGGGAGCAGGAGCAAGGGGCTTGGAGAGAGGGAGAGAGAGAATCCCAGGCAGGCTCCGTACGGTCAGTGCAGAGCCCGGCGTGGGGCTCGAACCCACAAACCGTGAGGTATCACCTGAGCCAAGATCAAGAGTTGGACGCCCAGCTGAGCCACCCAGGTGCCCCTCAAGTGAATAAACTTCAAATAAAATAAAACTCAGTTCTGTAGTTGCTCTCACCACATTTCAAGCGCTCCACAGCCTGTGAGGTTCAGAGAAGGGACCTGAACCCGCCCCGACTCTAAAATCCACGCTCTCTCCATTGTGCCCCTGCGTCACTTCAGGCTGGAATGCTTTGGCCAGCCGTGGCGAGAGGACCCCCGGGGCCCTCCGGCCATCTGGTGAGGACACTGGGCAGGCACAATGTACACTCTACCGTAGTTCGTGAGAAGTCTGCCCCAGCGTGGAGCAAAATAAGGAAAAGGGAGGCTGTTTTCATAAAGCTTAAACTTGGTTTTTACATTAAAATGTCCTTCAGAAGATGATGGTGATGATGAGTAGTAGAGGTTGTTTTTGGTCCGGAGTTGGAAAAAATAATGCATTAAGAATTTAGACTAGGCTACTGTGGTTTTTGGGGTTTTGTTTGTTTTTTCTTCATTTTCTGGGTTTTAAGAAAGATGCATGTCGGCTTGGTGAACTTCTGGTGGTTTCTTTTCTTGTCACCAAGTCTAGGTGCCAGGGGAGCAGCACAGGGGGACCTGGGGGTGACTGGCATTGTCACCTTTGTTTGAAGTCTGAACAGGGAAGGCTTCTCAAAGTCATGTGATCCGTCTCAGTTCGGATCATAGAATGGGCTTGAATGGAGTTTAATAAGGAGCCCCACCATGTATGATGGTGCTGTGACGGAGTGGGGAGCCCAAACCCTGCCTTTTCCTTTTCCCAGGACCCCCACTAACAGCACCTAGGGCTTGGCAGAATCCTGCCTGCGGATCGCTGCCATGGAGAAAGACCATGTCCTATTGGGTAAAGGGTTAGTATCCAAAATCTGTAAAGAACCTGCCAAACTCAACACCTGTAAAACAAATACTCCAGTGAAGAAATGGGCAGAAGACATGAATAGTCACTCTTCCAAAGACAACCTCCAGATGGCCAACAGACACATGAAAAAATGTTCAACATCACTCATCATCAGGGAAATACAAATCAAAACCACACTGAGATACCACCTCACACCAGTCAGAGTGGCTACAATGAACAACTCAGGAAACAACATGCTGGTGAGGAGGTGGAGAGACGGGCGCCCTCCTGCACTGCTGGTGGGAATGTAAACTGGTGCAGCCGCTCTGGAAAACAGTGTGGAGACTCCTCAAAAAACTATCCACAGAACTCTCCTATGACCCAGCAATAGCACTGCTGGGGATTTACCCAGGGGATACAGAAGTGCTGATGCATAGGGGCACATGTACCCCAATGTTTATAGCAGCACTGTCAACAATAGCCAAAACATGGAAAAAGCCTAAATGTCCATCACCTGATGAGTGGATCAAGAAGATGTGGTGTATATACACAATGGAGTACTACGTGGCAATGAGGAAGAATGAAATCATGCCATTTGCAGCCAAGTGGATGGAACTGGAGGGCATTATGCTGAGTGAAATAAGTCAGAGAAAGACAGGTACATGTTTTCACTCACATGTGGATCTTAAAAAACTTAACAGAACATGGTGGAGGTGAAGGGGGAAATAGTTACAAACAGAAAGAGAGGGAGGCAAACTGTAAGAGGCTCTTAAATACAGAGAACACTGAGGGTAGATGGCAGGGGTTGGGGGAGAGGGGGAAATGGGGGATGGGCATGGAGGAGGGCACTGGTTGGGATGAGCACTGGGTGTTGTGAGCGATGAATCATGGGAATCTACCCCCAAAACCAAGAGCACACTTTACACACTGTACATTAGCCCAAGTTGACAATAAAAAAAAAAAAAAAAAGACAGTGACCATATCTGGCAAGCTACTTTCTATAAAATTCCTCTGTCTGTGGAAAAAAGGAAATCTGGTCTAAGTACTGCCATTCATGGCTCCAGGTTTTTGTTTTGTTTCTGTAAGTAGGCTTTACTCCCAGCACAGAGCCCGACGTAGGGCCTGAACTCACAACCCTGGGATCAAGACCTGAGCTGAGATCACGAGTCCAGCGCTCAACCGACTGAGCCACCCAGGTGCCCCCAGAGCTGGTTTGTTGCTGTAGAGGGACACATTCTGGAAACGAGAGAGCCGCACCTAATTCTCCACGCCACACGTCAGTGTCCCCCACAGGCAGCCGTGTGCCCCTGGGCAGGCTGATTAGTCTCCCTAAGCCTCGGCTCTCCCAGCTCTAAGTTGGGGATAGTAACACTTACCATATAAAGTTCTTGAGGATCAAGTGACAGTCTGTGCCCGTGCCCTGCACGCCGCCGCCCGGGGCCAGCTCGAGGTCTCACACGCGTGTGTGCCGTGCGGGAGCACCTGCTGGTGAAGCTTCATTATTCAGGAACGAGCACCAGCGCACCCGGCCTCTCACACGCTAAGGAGTGCTTCCAAGGAGTCCCCACTCCGGGGTCTGCCCCGCTTCTCTTTTACCACTCACGGCACTTGCCCCCAAAGGTGGCCTCCTAACTCACTCGAAAACTGAACGCGGAGGGTCTCGGTTCCCTCCCCCGTAAGCAGCGCTGTCCGACAGAGCTTTCCGACACCAGGGGAACATTCGACATGTGCACCATCCGGTGCGGTGTCCCCTCTACCCGTGAGTGGCATTAAGTCCTCGAGGTGTGGCTACAGCAACTAACGAACTCAACTTTAATTTACTTACACGAAAGTAGGGGCACCAGGGGCTCAGTCGGTTAAGTGTCACAACTCTTGGTTTCAGCTCAGGTCAAGATCTCACGGTTTGTGAGTTCAAGCCCCACATCAGACTCTGTCGTGACAGTTTGGAGCCTGCTTGGGATTCTCTCCCTCTCTCTGCCTCTCCCCTGCTCACTCTGTCTCTCCCTCAAAATATATAAGCTTAAAATTTCTTTCGATTAAACAAAAATGTTAAGTCACCACGTGTGCCTGGCGGCTACCGTCCTCAGCACAACAGGACAGCGCTGGCTCGCGACCTGTCTGCGGAATTCACCTTGGCAGGGACCTCTTTGAATCCAGATGGCCAGGCCACACCGCCGATCAGTCCAAGCTTTCCCGGGGCACTTGTAATGTGCGCCCGAAGTGGAGAGCCACTGCTCAGAGAGCAGCAGCGGGCCAACTGTTGTCCAGAAGATTCCCCTGGGGGTCTGGTTCATATGCAGATTCTGATTCTTAGGTCTGGGGGAGGGGGATGGAGATTCTTGAGTCTAACCTAAGGAGCAGACCCTGCTGGTCGCTGGGCCACAGTGAGCAGCAAGGCTAACCCAGGGTTCCTAATCTGGTCACTTATGCAAACAGTCCTTTCCAATAGCTCGGTGGCGTGACGGTTCGGGCTCTGAGGTCTGCCCCCCTGGAACTGTAGAAACCTTCTAGACAGGAGAGCCTGCATTTGGGAGAAAGCTCCATTCTCCATTCTAACACCAGTGGCTGGTGAGCTCCTGGGCTGGGCGGAAGGACCCCTGCGCTGGCTCGCCAGCAGCAGCTCGGAGTCATCCAGACACAGGGTGAGTCCGCAGGGACCCCCTTTAAGAAAATCCCAGGAGAGATACGCACCCAGATGTTAACAGGAGTCCCCGTGGGAGAGAAGATCAGATGGTGGGGGAGCGAGAAGGTGCTCTCTGCAGAACTTTCCAAAGTGAAGTCAAAATGAGAGTAGAGAAGACAGACGAGCCCAGGGGACTCGAGCTAGAGGATGTGACTTCTTCCAGATCAGAGGGAGGCCTGGCCTCCTGGTCACATGTTGGCTGAAGTGTGTTCTGTGCCTATTATTACTCTGCTGGTAAATGTGCCAACCACCTTAGCTGGGGCACATCCTGGGACACACTTGGCACAGTGCAAGGGGCAGCAGCTGCGTAAGGCTCCCCCCCGCCCCCCGGTCCTAATTCCTGAAATCTGTGAACGATCCCTCCTGAGGCAGGGAGCGACTCTGCAGAGGTGACTAAGGGAAGGGGCTTGGGCCGAGTGAGGGCCTGGATGCTCCGGTGTGCTCTAACTGCCGTCACGCGTGACCCTGAAAGAGGGAAGCCGGGGGGATAGAGACACTAAGCTGTTGGCCTGGGAAAGAGAGAAAGGGACTATGAGCCACGCAAAGCAAGGAATGCTCTGGACACTGGGCGAGGCGAGGGGAGGGATGCTCTCCTGCAGCCTCTGGGGGGAGTGTGGCCCCTGCCAACACGGTTTCTGGGTGAAACCAATTGGGACTCCGAGTCTCAAAGTTGGTGGTATTTATGACAGCAGAATGCCAGGACACGGTATACTTAATGTCCCAGGACTCCAGGAAGGTTAGCAGGAAACCCAACAATGAAAGTCCCCCCACTACCCCAGGTGACTTGGAGTCCCGCTCCTCAACCTGGTGGCTACCAAGACTTCTCCAATTCGGTTTCTTCATCGGAAAATCGGCTGGTATCTAAATGAAGCGTGTGGTGGTAGGAACACGGTGAGGATCCAGAGACCGGTCCCCCCTTCCCTGCTGTTTTCGCTCTAGAGGAGTGGCCGAAGCCATCTTCATCCACGGGCAGCTCCTACCGTGGAAGGGGCATCAGGACCAGAGGCCCACTGTGAGAACACGGGGTCTGGGCCGTATCACAGACGTGCCCTCTGTGCAAATAACCACCAAGAGGCTGAGTTGTTCTCCTCTTTCAAGAGGACGGGCCTTCCCCATCATGACACATAACCGGATGCGAGCCTGGTGAGGGGCAGCACCCCCAGCTCTACCCCTCAGCACACCTTAGCCACCGTGAGGTCTCCTTTATGCAGCAACACGACTGGGCTAAGGGACACCCGTATGGCTGGTAGAACACGACTTCTGGGTATGCCTGTGAGGATATTTCCAGAAGTTTTCGGCAATTGCATTGGTGAAGGGAGTAGAGCAGATGGCTCTCCCCAATGCGGATGGGCATCACCCAATCCGTTTGGGGCCTGAACGGAACAAAAAGATGGAGAGAAGGTGAATCCAGTCTCTGCTCAAGCTGGGACGTCCGTCTCCTCCTGCCCTGAGCAGTCCTGGTTCTCGGGCCTTGGGACTCACTCAGACGGACACCCTCTGCTCCCTGGTCCTCGGCCCTCAGACTCGGACTGAATCACATCTCCGGCGTCCCTGGGTCTGCACCTTGCAGCTGGAAGACTGCGCTTTCTCAGCCTGCACAATCACGTGAACTCTTAGACTTGAGCGTCCCTTGCACATGCCTGTCTATCCCATTATTCTGGTCTCCGGCGCCGCTTCTCCGGACAACCCTGACCAACGCGGTGATCAGACACCAACTATTTCCCTCAAAGGAAGAGAAAGCGGCAGCGTGAGAAGTCGCCGGGGCCGGAAGCTCCGCCAGCCAGCCTCTGCTTGTCAGGGCGCCAAGAACACGGAGCCGAAAAGCTCCCGCGGGCCATGCACATTCGCTACAGCAAGTCCAGCCCAGCCTTGTGGGCTCGGTGCAAAGCGCGAACCTCCTGGCTTCCACACTGAACCCTGGCCCCTACTCTGTGAACTACTACAACCTTGAGATGTGCTTAGTTTTAAAACATGAAGCGGAAAGAATTGTTTTTAATGTTTATTTTGAGAGAGTGGGAGCAGGGGGTGTGGGGGGGGGGGGGCACACAGAGAGAGAGAGAGACACAGAACCCAAAGCAGGCTCCAGGCTCTGAGAGCCCGGCGTGGGTCTCAAACTCGTGAACTGTGAGATCATGACCTGAGCTGGACACGTAACCCACTGAGCTACCCAGGCGCCCCGAAGCTGGAAGGATGAACAGTGTGGTTAGTTTCATCGCGGCGTGGCCCAGGAGCATACACTATTTTGGCTCTAAGAAGGGAGAAAGCTGTAGCTCAAGGACTGGACGCCAGCATCCCCCGCCAGCACTGAGTGGAAACCAAGGGTTTACTCCGGCAAGTGAAGCGGCCCGTGGAATGTGACCCTGGCCAGTATCGCCATCCCGACTGTCAGCTTCTGCAACGCAGCCGAAGACAAGGGGCCAGAGCTCCAAAGCGTCAAGGGGCAGAAATCCGCTCTACCTGCTCCACCGGGAACCGGACCGGACAGCAGGTCTCTGAAGGGAGCCGGAGAAGGAGCGCTGTCGATCACGACCGCGGACAATGTAGAATCCCGGTCCCGCTCCCCGTTCTCCAGAAGCGTGTTCAAGATTTCAGGGAAATCTGCTTTGAGAAAATCACGACTCTCTCGATTCTCTAAAAGGCACTTGTGCACATTTTCAATCAGGAAGGGGACTGAGAGGTAAGGAAGGAAGAATGCGGAGCTGTTCCCTTATCCCGAGGGACGCAACTCAGGGACTGAAACGAAGGCCGAGTGGCCGCCCTGGAGACTTCAGTTCTCGTTCCGCAGCTGGCCACGCGGACGGGGCTCGCTGCGTGTTTTCAGAAAGCACATTCCACGTCACCCATCTCCACGCACACCGTCTTCAGCTGTGAATAGTATTCAATGGTCACGCGGCCATTCTCTCTGCCAAACCCTGAAAGGAAGAGAAAGGTGAGGAAGGGCCACCACTGCGGTGGCCTGACCAGTCACGGGGACCTTCAAAGACAGCTACTCCCTCCGGGGAAGAACAGAGCTGACAAGCCCTAAGTGCGCCTATGAGCTGTAGGGCTAGGTTCGGGCGACGTGACCCACCGGCCCTTGGGGACGGAATTCCTACAACAGGAATTTTAATTTCAGGTACCGACTAGTCTGGGTTGAGATCTGAAAGCGTCTGGACCTTCCCATCAAGTGTGAAAGTCTCTACAACAATCACCGGATGCCTTTCAAAGTTAGTGCTCACTTAGAATGGACCTCGACATGACAGGTTTTCTAGCCCTTTCTTATACTAAACCTGTTACAAGGTTACCCGCTAAAGGACAGCATCCTGGGCTTGGCCTTTCCCGGCCCCCCGCCTCAGACTTTGGGAGGCTCTGCCTCCAAAGGGCAAGACCCAGTCCCCCAAAATACACGTCTCGGGGGGCACTATTCAAAAGAAAAGGTGTCCGGCCCTGGCAGGGCCTCACTGTCTTGGTTCCCTCCCATCCCCCCACCCCCCAGGGCACAGAGCTAGCTGGGCGTGCAAGGCACATCTGCCCTCAGTCCCGCTCTCTGCTACCCCAGCGGAACAGGCCTGAGGACACCGACCCACAGGTCTCAATCTGAGGCGGAGGAGCAAAGCAGGCCAGGGAGCATGCACCTGTAGAGCGGTGCACACCCACCATCCCACGAGCGCCCCTTGGCACGCTTGCGCCCCCAGTGCACACGTGCCCGCACACCTGCCCAGGGGCTGGATCCACATTCCAGAGCAAGGGAAGGGCACCGAGCGACTATTTGCAGGCAGCGAACTCCTGCGAGCCTGCCCCAGTGCCCCCCTCCTCACACCGGAGGAGCATGGTCACCCCATCACTGGGCCACGGCGGAGGGGGGCCGTCCCCGTGCGACATTCTGGGACAACCAGCACAGCCATGACTGTTCAGTGTTAGACTTGGGGCTTTTCAGTGACTTGGCAGAATAAAAGAAAACAAATACAGGCTTTCGGCGGTGCCGTCTTAGAGAGACTGCACCCAGAAACCCCACGGGGGATGATGAGAGACGTCCCAAGTCTGGAGCCCCTGGGAGTGGTCTTGTGCCGCCAGCGATCACAGACCGTGAAGAAAAGGTAATTCTACCCACGAGACGGACCGGTCTGAGACGCCCACCAGCAGTTCACAAGCCGGGCTAGGTAAGCATCAGAACCTTCTGGAGAGCTTTGGGGGGGAGGGAGCGTGGCGCCCACGCCCAGAGGCCAGTGCAGCGGGGACCGGAGTCCGTGTGCGTTCCTGGATGATCCGGGCCCACGGGTGGTCGGAGCCTGGTCCGCGAGGTCTGAGTCACGGCCCGTACCTCCCCGGCTCCTCACCTGACCTCTTGTACCCGCCGAAGGGCAGCTCCACCGGGCTGACGTTGTAGTTGTTGATGAAGCACATCCCGGCCTGCAGCCCGGCCACCACCCTGTGCGCGCGCTGCACGTCCCTGCAAAGACCAGACCGTTACTCCGCGGCCGCTTCCGCAGGGAAGGGGGGGCCGCCGGCCCTAAAGGCTTTGAGATGCTGCCAGATTCTGGCTTCCTCAGGGAGTGTTAAAGCCTCACGGCATCTGGGCAAAACAGACAGAAGGATTTGAGCTTCAGAGCCTCCTCCAAAAGCATCTATGAAATACGGAGCAGCAGCGAGGAGGCCAAGACAGCTCAATAGGGAGAAAGGGCCAGAACACAGGCCACCCACGGGCCACGAGGACGGAAAGGAGATCCCTTTCCTACGCCATATATAAAAATGAACTCAGACGGGTCGCAGGCCTAACCCATCAGAGCAAAAACCCATAAAGCTCCTCCAGGAAAATAGGAATGAATCTTCAGAATCTTGGGTTGGACCAAGCCTTCTCAGACAGGACACCAAAAGTAACAGACAAAAAGAAAAAAGAATTAGGCTTTGTGAAAATTTAACATTTTGGTTCTGCAACTCAGCTGAACAGGAAAAGTAGAAAAGACCCCTGTGAGGGATGCAAATCAAAACCGGGGGAGGCACCACTCACCGCCTCCCCCCGCCCCCCCCCGGGGAGGCTCAAGGCACAAGGACAGACAGCGGCCTAGGCTGCCCGGGGGACGGGGAGAAGCCGGAACTTTCCTGCGTGGCTGGTGGGCGTGTGAAACGGTGCCCCGACCTGGGAGCACAGTTTAGCGGTGCCTCAAAGGGTTAATTAAGCAGAGTCACCGTGGGACCCCCACAAACGGGACACTTCCACATGCAGACTCAGGTAAGAGTGCCGTCCATCAGGCGGTGGATGAGCACAGTGCATCCACACGACGGAATGCGCGTCAGCGAGTCCCGACAGCCGCTACAACAGCAGCCGGCCGCAGAAGGCCACGCACCATATGATGCGTGTTTACAGAAAATATTCAGGAGATGCAAACCTGCAGAGATAGCAAGCCGACTGACTAGTGGCTGCCGGGGGCCGAGGCAGGAGGGAGGATGTTCCTCGTGTTCACGGGAGGCTTATGTTCTAAAATCACAGTTCGGTGACACTGTGCCACTCCGTAAATGCTACACGCCACGGACCCGCACCCTGTAAGCGGATACAGGACTCGAGCTAGAAGCCGTTAGACCAGTGGCAGCGCACCGGAGTCACCTGCCTCGTGACTGCCTCGGTCTGGGCCACGGTGACGTCACCCGTTCGCCCCTCGCAGGGGGATTTACAGGGCAGTGAAATGCCATCATCCAAATCCACCGAACGCACAACTCCAAGAGTTAAACCCTCAGGGAACTGGGGTTCTTGGGGGATGACGATCTACCCAAGTCGGTTTACCAGTTAGAACCAATGAGCCGCTCTGGTGGGGAGAAGCTGACAGCGGAGGAGGCTGGGGCTTGGTGGGGGAGGGGGAAGACGGGAAACCGCTGCGCCTTCCACTCAGTTTTTTGGTGAACCTAAAATTACTCTGAAATGAAAGTCTAAGTAAAAAGCAAGCGCACGGGGAAGCGGCAGCCCCTCGATCTTCTCTACAGAGCTCAGAGGAGCCATCCCATCAGGTCCGCAGGGACGCCTGCGTCCTCCTCCCCAGGTTCCTCACCACGAAGCTACAGAAAAAACTCAACCTCATGAATCACCAAAGAAATGGCACAATCCAAGTCTGCGAAAAATTCCTCCTGCTGCCAAAGACGATCAAAGATTGTGCGTAACCAAGCAACCTCCCGTCATCTGAAGGAAAGAAACTCTGCTCCCAAATCACGTCTTACTTTTGTCATCATGGATAGTTTATGTGCAGAGATACTGAGCACAGTATTACTTACAGCACTTACAAATGGAAACAATACATACACAAAAACCAAAAAAATGCCTACATATTTTATGGTGCATTCCATTTAGGAACTACTATAAATCTGCTAAAAATCATGTTTTTGAAGACTACTACTGCCCACTGTTTAAAGGCTTCCAGGTTTCTAAATTCCCTGACATGTATGTTTTCAATAAGACCCCAACCTGATACTCTGCATTGATCAGAACCTTACAGATCTGACCTATGAATGAACAGGATAGACTTTTCATCGACAACGTTTAAATCTCAATTTGAACTCAACAGCAGGGTTCCCTGGCCATCCAGGACCAACTACAACTTGCTACCTCGGCACCTTGTGGCTTCACGGAAGCAAACAGAAGATGCGGGTGACAGTGCAAACCCGGGGAGGAAATGAGAGCAGTGATGTCTGAGCAGACCCCCAGCAGGCCCGTTCCTGCGGGGCTGCCAGAGGCGCCTTCCCCGCATACCTGGTAAAGACACCAGCCGCCAGGCCGAAAGTGGTATCGTTGGCTCTTTCCAGAACCTCAGCTTCGGTGTCAAATGGTAAAATGGACATAACCGGTCCAAAGATCTCTTCCTTCACGCAGGTCATGTCATCTCTGCAGTCAGCTGCGAACGGTGTGACAAAGCCGACGTCAGGGAAAGGATACTTGTGTCCGAAACACACGGCAGGAAGAAGGGCATGAGAACCCTACTGGGAAACACCTGCTTTGTAGGAGCCGAGGCCAGAAAGCCAGCTCCTCACATCTCTGCAAGGAGGACAAGCCTACGATCTCTCAAGAGGTGGTTTGGAGCCTGTGTATAATAACAACGGGAGAAAAGCCCTCTAGCCGCCCGTATGTTATTACACCGTACTTTGGGGACACTTGAACTATCTTCAGAGATCTAGTACATAATTCTTAGTATTGTGCGGAAGGATAGTTCATTATGTCCTAATTCCTTGAAGACTAGGAATCCACATACAATTTTTAGGGAAACAGTTAGCCAGACTTATGACTCAGGACAATGTATTACCCAACAGTCCCAGAAAAAAAATTTTTTTAACCTTTATTTATTTTTGAAACAGAGCACAAGTGGGGGAGGAACAGAGAGACTGAGAGAGGGAGACACAGAATCCGAAGCAGTCCCCAGGCTCTGTGCTGACAGCTCAGAGCCTGACATGGGGCTTGAACTAATGAACCGTGAGATCATGACCTGAGCCAAAGTTGCTCAACCAACTTGAGCCACCCGGGCACCCCGTTCCCAAAAACGATTTTATTACCCCCAAAGGCTGAGAACCCCACAGGCCTCAGTTTACACTGACTTCTACGTTGGAGAGTCAAAGGAGATGCAAAGACAAACAGCTGACATACATGGAAAGGGAAGATTCCTGCCTGAAACACAGCGCTTCCTGGATTTTAGCTCCCAAACCTTAAGTTAATCTAGACTCTGGAGTCACTCACTTTAATATGAATAAAAATGAATTGGGGGCTTATTAAAAAGCAGATCACGAGGCCCGACTCGCTGAGAGTTACACGCAGAGGTCCAGAGCAGGGGCCAGGAATCCACCTCTTGAACAAGTTTTCCAAGTGGCACGGACATCACGGACCCTAAACCACCAGGCTTTTGGGAATCGCTAGGCTAAAGTTCAGTATGGTTAGCTCCCTGGTCTTTGCCAAGTTCACAGGCTGTTTGAGAACAATTTTGTCCCGAGGGCACGTGGGTGGCTCAGTCACTTAAGTGTCCGATTCTTGATTTTGGCTCAGGTCATGATCTCACGGTTCAGGAGATCGAACCCTGTGTCAGGCTCTGTGCTATCAGCACAGGATTCTCTCTCCCTCTGCCCTTCTCCCACTCACACTTTCTCTCTCTCTCTCAAAAATAATAAAAATCCTCTTTAATCCCGGCAGCCAGAGAAATCCCCTCTTTATAGTTTGATGCATACTCTGCTCCTTCTGTGTCTTACGTCTACATTTCTTAATAGATTTGGGTTAATACCATACAGAGTATCATTTAACCTTTACTTTTTCCTTGAAAATATACTGTAAACTTTTCCTGTTCACTTAAATAACTACCAGCTAATCCATGTTACAGATGTTGGGTTGACAGCTTTCAAACCTCAGTGGATCTTTTTTCTTAGCAAGGCCTAAAGGGTTAAAATCCAGCAGAGAGTCAAGTACTGAAAAATGACCCCACTTGTCTAAGGGACAAAACTCAGCTGAATCGACCTTCTGGATGAGATGTAAGAAATCACACAACAGAATTCCACCTGTATATAGATTTTTAAAGCCTACTACACCACCACTCTTCTGACACATGGCGTTTATTTGTGGATCGTGGCGTCTATTGTAAAAGGACAGAGGAAGGCACAGGTGAGCGGCAGACCTGGGGCTGCGGTCGCCTCTGAGGTGGGAAGAAGTGTACTTGGTGTGGACAGCGGGGGGACCATACAGTGGACTGTCCAAACCCGAGGATGTTTAAGACCGAGAGGAGGTGCTAAAAATTATGAAACTGCATAATTTTTTAAAAATATTGCCGTACTGTCTGACAAATTAAGGATTTATTATGTGGATGACACATATAGTTAAAGAAAAACATGTCCTCCGTCAACTTTCTTAAGAAATGAAATTCATTAGTTTTTTTTATCAAACATGCACTTCCTTTTTTTTTTTTTTTTTTTGAGCTTCTTGCTTCCGGAACAACAGGTGCAGAGCCAGGTAAGTCTCGGGTAAACTAACCACACGGCCGTCCACGAGGAAGGGCACGCGGGAGCTAAGGGAGACCTTGAGTCCTTCACCCGAGCAGCGGGGACACAGTCTGCCAGCGCTTGCTTTACATCCTACACGTGTTTTATAAATACCCTTCTCTAGCCGACATTTAAGTCCCACCGTTTAAAAGCGAACAAGGAAAGGACGTACTCAGTACGCAAGGCCTCATGTAGTACCCGTCCTTTAACTTGGGATCTTCGGGCACGAACACGTCTCCACCACACAGCACTGTGGCGCCCTGCCCAGGAGGAAGAAAGAAACGCACATTTTATGTTGAACTTACAACCCTGACACGCGGCCCTGAAGTGTTAAGGGTGTCCTGAACGGACACACAGTCACTCCACTGCAGGTGCGGCGCAGGGCACGGCTGGGGACTCGCGACCAGGCAGGTACACGGGCCAGGAGCACACGCAGCCCGGACCTTGGCCTGGTTCCCCTCCCCCACCCCCCACACCTCTTCCCTGCCCAGCCCACCCCGTCTCTCACCTGCTCTTTTGCCAGCTTAACAAACCCAAGCACTCGCTCCAGGTGTGGACGGTTGATGAGGGGGCCCATCCTTGTGCCTTCCAGAAGGGGGTCTCCAATTTTTATCCCCTGGGTCCGTTTCACGACTTCCTTTGTAAATTTCTCGAGAATTTCCTTTTGCACAAAGACTCTTGTGCCGTTACAACAAACCTGAAGGACACACACAAATTTGTACACGTGTAAGGAAGGAAAAAGGAAAAGGGGGCAGAATCCGGCAGTGTTAAACTTAAAAGGAGACAGCAGACCTTTTCAAAAGGTTAGTTCCATCTCTCAAAATTATCCCCATACTGACCCACGTGTAACTAGGGACACACCACCCTACCAGCAACAAAAACACCTGCCTGCCCTTTGAGATAGAGTTAGGTCTTCCTGTGCGTCTACATTTCCTTAATGCTGTTCATAGATCCACGAGCCACAAGACCTCTCCTACGGCTCCCTGTCAGCGGCTGAACAGAGCCAAGTATTTTAAGAGTAGGAGGGGAGGAAGGGTGAAAATAGACCAAGAACTAAGGGCATGAGCCTAATAAAAACCTGAAGCATTTCTCAGTCAATGTCTGGCTCTGAAATCACAAATGAGTCGTAACGGTTCAGACCCTCCCGTAGACAGGAACATAAACACTATTCCAGCGCCCTCAGAAGATGCTGATGTCCCAAAATACAGCCAAGTGCTCATGCTCACGGAGTAACGAAGACCTATCAAAAGATCACAGAAAGGGGCTGCCACCAGGCAGATCTGCAACCATTTGAGCATCAAAAGAAATAATGATAGTAATGAACTGTAATCCACAGAATAAAGAAAGAATCCATGGTTCACAATGTTAAATGAGTGGGGGCAGCGGGGGGACAAAAAGACAAAACACAACATGAGAGAAGGGAAAGTTCCTTCTTACGGTAGAGAGTCACAACTAATAAATGCAGAAAGAGTAACGGAATTGGGAAATCACCGTTTGGGGGCCACCACAATAGGAAAGTTTTTCCAGCAAAAGTCACCAAAGGGTGCTCAGACGGGCCGGGGAGAGTTCGGGGGTGCAGAGACCTTGGCCCCGTCACCTGTGTGATTCGGCCGAACCACAGAGGACACAGGAACTTCCCAGGAAGACCCGCCCTCAGCGAAGTCAACCGCCCCCGAGGAGGACACGCACCACCTTTGTGGTGGCTTTTGCCCAAGATGGATAACCTAAATCTAACCAAAAGGAAACACCGGACAGACCCCCCACCACGAGGGACATTCTACAGAATACACAGCTTATAGCCCCCAAAATGTCAGGGTCCTGATAAGGTAAGAATAACGGAAGAGCCAACTGTTCTGGACTAAAAGAGATTACGGAAACCCAAGTAAATGCAACACACCTTCCTGAATTAGGTCTTGGACCAGAGAAAAGAGATGGTGTGGGGGGGTTGTCTTTTTTTTTCTTTTTACACAAAAAGGATGACCAGCAAACGAATGACACATGACCAGGGGCTGTGGACGGAGAACAGTCTACATGGGGTGGCTGATTTTCCCATGTGCGCTGTGCTCACGTAAGAGGACACACTCGTTTCTAGGAAATGCACAGGCGGCTGAAGTGACATGTCTCATGTCTGCAACTTTCAAACCGTTCAGGAAAAAATAACAAGCACACGTACGTACAGAGACAAACAGAACGATAAAGGAGACGTGATCACATGTTAACATCTGAGACGCATGGCTCAAGGGCATCTGGGAATTCTTTGTGCCCTGTGCCACGCTTCCGGCAACGCGCAATCATTTCAACACAGAGAGCTTCAGACGTGCTGTTGTTACACGAAGCGGGGAGCTCTCCTGCCCCAGGCCGCGCACGGTGCCCACCTCGCCCTGCGTGAGGAAGTTGGCCATCAGCGCTCCCTTCACCGCGTTCTCCAGGTCACAGTCGGAGAAGATGATCAGGGGAGATTTGCCTCCCAGCTCCAAGGTGACGGGTTTGATTCCTTTAGCTGACATCTCCATGATCTTAAAGAACAAGGACACACACACTCAGAAGCTTATCACAAAGGGAACTTCGGGAGGCCAGCTGGAACCTGGGCCTCCGGGCATCCCGAGCCTCATGGGACCCGCCGCCTTGCTCCTGTCGATGGCTCCGCCCCTCATCTGTTTAGAACAGTCTTTTCCAGAACACTGGAGAGAATCTCGGGGCTGCGGCTGACATTCTGAAGAGGGATTTCATTTTAAAACTACTGGACACTCACATGTCATGGGCAGAAACTCTTCTGATACTGTTACTGGGGTCGAGGCTACTGATTAAGGTCAAAACCATACATCAGAAATACACTGAGCAAACAGCCCTTCCTTCTGAGGCGGGTTCTATGCAGGAGAGCAGACGCCAGAGACACAGTGGCAGCCAGGCCCCGAGCTCAGACACGGGCGGGAGGCGAGGACTTCCGCCCCACGGAGCCACTCCAGTCAGCGGTCCGCGTCTCCCGCACTGTGCGTCCCTCCCGGCTTGACACCCCGAAGTACCCTTCAGACCTTTGCCCCTGAACCCTGCGCCCCCTCCCAGTTCATGCCGGGTCAGACAAGAAGACAAGCCCCGACGTGTGCTGTGCGGGGGCCCGGCCGCTCGTGTGGCCCCACCCACCTTTGAGCCGGTGGGCACGCTCCCCGTGAAGGACACTTTGGCCACGTCACGATGCAGACACAGAAACTGGCCCGTGGCGGCGCCTCCTTGCACCACGTTGAAGAGCCCGGGGGGCGCGCCGGCCTCTGTGTAGATCTCGGCCAGCAGCAGCACCGACAGCGGCGTGAAGGGCGAGGGCTTGAAGACCATGGCGTTGCCTGCGCAGACCCGAGACACAAGCACGGAAGACCTTGTAACTGGGGGTCCTCGGAGGGCAGGAGGGGGCGGGAGGACGAGGCAAGAGCAACCCCACGGGCGCCGGGGCAGGATGGGGGGCGCAGGGGGGGGGCGCAATCGGTGGGCATCCGGCTCTCGGTTTCGGCTCAGGTCATGATCTCACAGTTCGTGAGTTTGAGCCCCGCTGACAGCGTAGAGCTTACCTGATGTCCTCCCTCCCTCCCTCCGCCCCTCCGCCCCTCTCCTGCTCCCATGTGCGCTCTCTCAAAAATAAACAAACTTAAAAAAAACAAAATCTTTAAAAGCTGAAACTGAAGACCAGGAAGGTGAACTTGTTGGGCGTCTCCCAAGCCAGTGGCTCAGGCGTGGTCCTCCCGACTCCCGGAGGCTCCAGCTCACATGACCACGTGCGAAAGCAGAACCACGCGTGGCGGCAACACAGGAAAAACTTTAGTTTTTTTCTGTAGGAGAAACCTTTCCAAGTCAGCTGGCCAGTCTCTCTGATGCCAGCCTTATCCTCTCTCTTAAGACACAACTGAAGGAGGAATCTGCTTCTTAAGTCACACCCCCGAGCGCTTCTTCCCACACAAACGGGCGCCCCACCACCCCTGTCCAGAAAGGACGAGAACCTGCACGGGGCACGAATCTGAATCAATTCCACGGTAAAACAGAAGACCTCTGGGACCATCACAAAATAAATAAGTCCAACTGGGAATGACACAGACGCAATCCGAGTTCCTAACTACCCTGGAAGCCGGTAAGAGGCAGGGCAGGAGCAGACACAGGTCCTCTGGGGCTCTGGTGCCCCCACGCAGGCCCCTTATGACAGGGAGTGTGAGTGTGTGAATGAGTGTGTGCGCGCATGCGCACACAAACAGATGGGGGGGGGGGAGGCCTTACAGGGGGACGGAGCGTTCACACTCACCGCACGCCAGCGCGGGGGCGGACTTCCAGCAGGCGATCTGGAAGGGGTAGTTCCAGGCGCCGATCCCCACGCACACGCCCAGCGGCTCTCTCCGGGTGTACCCGAAGGACCCGCCGGGGAGCTGGATGTGCTCGCCTACGGGGAGAACAGAGTCGTCATGGCGCGCAGGCGGCTCCTCCCCGGACTCCGCCCAACAGCCGCGCTGGACCCCCGGCCTCCTCCCTGCCTCCACTCTTCTGTTCCACGGACCTCGCCTCTGCACGGTCACTCCAAGGAAGAATCGTAGCCATCCTTCCAAACCCATGTTCACTCAACTTAATACCATTCTCTAAAACCTGAGAGCATCTAACAGATAACAACTTCAAGGAGGGAGATGGGGGGGCACCTGGGTGGTTCAGTCGGTTGAATGTCACGCTTCGGCTCAGGTCATCATCTTGCGGTTTGTGGGTTCGAGCCCCGTGTCAGGATCTGTGCTGACAGATCGGAGCCTGGAGCCTGCTTCGGATTCTGCATCTCCCTCTCTCTCTGTCCCTCCCCTACTCGCACTCTGTCTCTCTCAAAAATAAACATTAAATTTTTTTTTTTTTAAATGATGGAAGTAAGGGGAGGCTCCGTAGCAGGACCTACATGTCGCACTCTGGCTCCTCACAGTCCTCCTGGGTCCTGTGACCTCATCCAACACCAACTACTGTAAACGTCACAAAGAATCAAGAAAATCTCTTTTGCTAACTAGGCAGACCTAGTAAACGTGATAACGCTGACCGACTCTTGGTTTTTCAAAACCTTGGCCTGAAGCTCAGGCACCACGCTGAGTCTTTCCATAGATTCTCTCACTCAACCCTGACGATAACCCAAGAACACAGGGATTATCAGCTCCAGTTCCAACAAGGAAAGGTAAAGTAATTCCCAGGGTCACCCGTGTAGAGAGCGGTAAACCCAGGATTTTAACCCGGGTCTGTCTCATGCTCCACACCTCCCGCCTTCACCATGAGGACCCGCTTCTGCCTCCCTGCCGGCTGCCCCCCGAAGGCCAGGCTGGGGCTCACCCGCCATGGAGCCCGCCAGGCCCGCGTAGTACTCCAGGCACTGCCACGAAGTGTCCATGTCCCAGCGGGCCTCGAAGATGGACTTGCCGTTGTTGATGGTCTCCATGGTGGCGATCTCCTCCTTCCGCTCCTTTGGGTAGGACGGAAGACTGGACTTCAGACGCACGGCCATACACCTCAACATATTCAACACTCAGAATGCACTGCCCAATTTTTAAAAACAGAAACGGCTTGGGCTTTAGGAACGGCGCCTTCTCATCTGAAGAGCTTACTGCTAAGCAGCAGCCCTACTCCCCCCTCAAGTTAATGGTCACAGACCGAAGACGCATACCCTGTTCCCAGATCACTTGGAAAAGGAACAGTTTGAGAAGCGAATATTATACACGTGTACCTGTATAAATCCGTATGCCTGTGCATGTAAACATTTGCAGGTATTGAGACAATCCTCACTACGATAGCCAACGACACACACAGCTGAACACACAAGCGGCAGGTGAGGGTGATGTACACGCACGGCTTTAATTCACCCAGAGGCAGGCAGCACGTGAAAATCACGACATAATTTTTTTTTTCTTTTCCTCCAATGTTTATTTTTGAGAGAGAGAGAGTGTGAGAGAGCACATGTGAGCAGGGGAGGGGCAGAGAGAGAGGGAGACACAGAATACAAAGCAGGCTCCAGGCTCTGAGCTGTCAGCACAGAGCCCGCGGCAGGGCTCAAACCCACAAACCACGAAATCATGACCTGAGCCAAAGTCAGTCACTCAACCGACTGAGCCACCCAGGCGCCCCACAATAATTACTTTCCAAGGCTCAGTACTCATCAATTCTCTTATAAAAACACTGTTCCAGGTGTAGCGTACCTGACAGAGATGCTGGAGATGGTCCCGGAAGGACTGGAAAGACTTGGGAAACTGACCTCAAGATAATTACCCCTTTCTTTGTCCCAAAGATGAAAGAACTGAATGAACAGAGCGTGTAAGAAATAGACATTTGCCATCACGAACCTGACGTAAAATAAACGAGAGGGGGAGAATGTGAAGGCACATGAACGGTAAATCAAACAAATGACAAGATGCAGTGGTGAGCCAGACCAGAAGCAAACGGAATGGCCATAAAGTGATCACACGCCGGTATCCACAGTACAAACTCCAGAGAAGAGAAAGCAGGAATGTAAAACTCAACAGGAAATACGGCAAAAGGAGGTTGAGAGTGAGATCTGAACATGGTGTATCTCTACAAAGACCTGAGGAATAAACTTTTGGCTGAGTTATTCTACCTTCATTAAGAAAAAATATATAGATATCCTCTGCCTTCGCGAACTTGTATCTCAAACGGGAAGCTGGTAAGTTCTAGATAAATTAGCCCAGGCCCTGTGCTGTCAGACACAGCATCTGTCTCCACGGCGCCCAACACCAGCAGTGCTGTGATCACGGAGGGTTTCCCTCCTCCGCGCGCTGTCAAGGCACACTTCTGACCTCTGCCCACGCTCTGCCTGGTGTCCACCCAGTGCGAGCCAGCTAAGACCCGGGGGGACTCTGCGCAGGCCTGACACTGCAATCTGTGTGAAGCAAACAGGTTTTCTTTAGTTAGTACGTTCCAAATGAAAGTACTGGGAACACTGGAAAATATCCAAACTTAAAACACACAGGAAAAAAAACCAAAAACAGGAAAAACCCAAACAGTATCAGTAACTATGTTGACAGCTTCAAGCCACCCAGGCTTTGTGTGACTGGAGGCCTTGAGGAGAAGATACAGACGAGGGGGCACAAGTTCAGTTAGAACTTCCTGACTGAGGGGCGCCTGGGTGGCTCATTCGGTTAAGCGGCCGACTTCAGCTTGGGTCATGATCTCGCAGTTCATGAGTTCAAGCCCCGCATCGGGCTCTGCGCTGACAGCTCAGAGCCTGGAGCCTGCTTCAGAGTCTGTGTCTCCTTCTCTCTCTGCCCCTCCCCTGCTCACACTCTTTTTAAGGAACTTCCTAACTTAACTAAAAATAAATAAATAAAAGCCCTGCCAACCTAGAATTATACACCTACAATTCTTTCAGAAGTAAAACAAAATGAAAACTTCCGGACTCACAAGAGCAGAAAGAACATCACTAGCAAAACTGCACTACAAGGAATGCTAAAGAAATTTCTTCGCGCAGAAAAAAATAAGGACGCCAGATGGGAATCTGGGCCCACAGAAAGGAATGAAGAGCACTGGAAATGGTAAAAACGTGGGTAAATAGAAAATATTTTTACCTCGGGCCACCTGGGTGGCACATAAGTGTCTGACTCAGTTTCAGCTCAGGGCATGATTTCACAGTTCAGGAGACCGAGCCCCACGTCGGGGGCTGACAGTGCAGGGTCACCTTGGGATTCTCTCTCCCCCTTCTCTCCCCGGCCCAAGTCACTCTCTCTCTCAAAATAAATTAAACTTTAAAAAAGTAAAAAGATCTTAAAAAAAAAAGAGAGAGAGAAGAACTAATAACCAAACAAGTGAAGGTTCTGATCTTAGGCTATGACCAGAGGCTGGAATGTGTTCGGGTATGGGATAATCTGGGGTGTAGGGCACGAGCATCCTCCAGGAGCTGGACAGAGAGACAGCATGTATTTTTGACCAGTACAGGAACACACAGATAGTAATGAAAATGGGGAGAGGTTAAAAGGAAAAGAAAATTAATATCAAATAGTCCATTTCAGAGCAAAAGAATATTGTTATATGTTACTCAAAAATTTTTTAAAAAGTCATTTACTAATGATAAAGGGGCCAATTCCTTTTTGTCTGTTTATTTCTGAGTGAGAGGGAGAGACAGAGCATGGGTGGGGGGGCGGGCAGAGGGAGAGAGGGAGACACAGAATCCAAAGCAGGCTCCAGCTCTGGGCTGTCTACACAGAGCCCAATGCAGGGCTAAAACCCATGAACCATGAGACCATGACCTGAGCCAAAGTCCAACACTTAATCTACTGAGCCACACAGGCGCCCCGGGGGTCAAGAGAGAACATGACAACCGTAAATGCTTATGTGCCAAGAAAAAGTGAAAAACTAAAATAATAAATTACCTGCTTTATCACTGTTGGTCTAATTTAAAATACTTAAGTTTTTACTTATGTATTTTGAGAGAGAGAGGGAGGGAGGGAGGGAGGAAGAGACGGACAGACAGAATTCCAAGCAGGCGCCAAGCAGAGCCCAAGGTGGGCTTGAACCCACAAACAAGGAGATCATGACTGGAGCCAAGATCAAGAGTCAGATGCTCAACTGAGTCACCCCAGCGCCCCAAAATTGATTTTTTAATAATTGGGGAAAATACATAGTTGGGAGAAAATTCTCTAGGAACATTCTGATGTCTCTGTGTGACCCAGGCTTTCTGAGCAAAGGACCCCGGCAGGCTGACTGAGAAGTAAAACAAAGCTTTTGAGAACACAGTGTTTCCTAAAGACAGAGGCGCCTGGAGAGGGGAGGAGATGGAAAGTTCTCCGCTTCCCCTTTTTGCGGACATTTGCTCACTTTCTAGGGAAAGAAACCCAGTCGCGCCTTCACCCTGGAGATCAGTTTAATAAAGGGGAATCTCTCTCGCTGCAGAGGAGAGCAGGCACAGACGTGAGAGCGGCTCGTGCACGCACGGGGTCTCCTAACTTCTGGGTCCCCTTTCTGTGGGGCCACCCGCTGCAGCCAAGAAGGTAGCGTGCTTGTCACTGCATCTCCCTGTGGGGGCTTCGGCGGGGAAAACTAGTGCTGAGGCACTGCTCTGGCTGCTGCACTTGACTGTGAGTGATGAACCACACCTTTCTCTAATCTTCGTCACCCACCCCACGCACGCGCGCGCACACACATTTTCTTCTTAATTTCCTAAAACAAAGCACAGTAAAGCCTTGGATGGTGAATACCTTGTTCTGCAATTGTTCCGCATGACAGGCAAACATCTCCAATAAAGTTTAACTTGATAAACCAGTGGTGTCTGGCAATACGAGTCGTACGGGACACAGAGAGTCACCTGATCACAACTGAGCCAATGGTTCTGGAAATTCACTTTGATATGCAAGTGCCTTGGAGTCGCAGGTGCCGACTGAACACACTCATGAGAACAAAAAATCACCACCAGAGTTCTACAACTCAGAGATAACCACAATTTGTATTTTGGTGTACATTTTTCTGAATTTTCTAATTTTCTGTAGCAAGCACCTAAGTCCTTTTGCTTTTAAAGACTGTGAAAGGTTTAGGGGCTCAAATAGTGGAGCATGCAATTCTTGATCTCGGGGTCATGGGTTTGAGTACCATGTTGAATGTAAAGGTAACTTAAATAGATTTTTAAAAGACTATAAAGGGGCACCTGTGTGGCTGTCAGTTAAGCGGCCAACTTTGGCTCAGGTGACGATCTCGCGGTTTGTGAGTTCGAGCCCTGCACCAGGTTCTGGGCTGACAGCTCAGAGCTTGAAGCCTGCTTCAGATTCTGTGTCTCTCTCTCTCTCTCTGTGCCCTCCTCTGATTGTGCTCTGTGTCTCAAAAATAAATAAATGTTAAAAAAAAATAATTTTAAAAAAGACTGTAAAAAGTTTAACTTTGTTTTTTAATTTTTTTAATGTTTATTTATTTTTGAGAGAGAGAGAGAGACAGAGCTTGCAGGGGAGGAGGAGACAGACGGAGGTACAGAATCTGAAGACAGGCTCCAGGCTCTGAGCTATCAGCCCAGAGCCCAGCGCAGGGCTCGAACTCACAAACCGCGAGATCATGACCTGAGCCGAAGTCAGCCACTCAACTGACTGAGCCACACAGGTGCCCCTTAACTTTGTTTTTTAAGAACAGAGTATCTAGGGGCGCGTAGGACGCTCGGTTTTTGAATGTTAAGTCTTGATTTTGGCTCAGGTCATGATCCCAGGGTTGTGGGACTAAGCCCCACATCGGGCTCTGAGCAGGGCGTGGAGCCTGATTAAGATATTCTCTCACTCTCCCTGCCCCTCTCCCCTTCCCATGCTCTAAAACTGGAAGAAAAAAAGAGAAAAAGAGGAAAAAAACAAGAAGAGAATATCTATCCATCTATGAAATCTTCCCAGGCAATTAAGGTAGAAAATGCATCTGAAAAAGAAAACTTATGAGTCACCAGAGGACAAAGTAAGCAGGAAACGAGTACACAAAGCTAAAAAGAGGAGACAAGCTGTGAAGGACACATTCTAACAAAGAGAAAACAACCGGCAGAGGGAGGGCTCACAGAGACCCGACACCCAGAAGGCAATTCCTCAAAGAAAGCAGGTCCTATATACACCCAGGTGATCAAACGAAAATGTTTCTTCCTGGATCCTGGGGGGCCCAGCTGGTCAAGCATCTGGCTTCGGCTCAGGTCATGATCTCACAGTTCGTGAGTTCGAGCCCCGGCCAGGGAACAGAAGCCCCACCTCGGGCGAGCCTCACTTCTCTCACTTGCACCATCTCTCTTGATGAAAAGAGAGCGAGAGAGAGAGCGAGCGCGAGAGAGAGCGAGAGAGCGAGAGCGAGAGCGAGCGAGAGAGAGAGAGAGAGAGAGAGAGAGAGAGAGAGAGAGAGAGAGAGAGAGAGAAAAGAAAATGTGTAAATGTGTTTCCATGTCGTGTAAAAAAAAAAAAAAAGAGCATCAAAGTCTGACGTCAAATCAACACAAAGACCCCTCAGGCGACGCAAGGGGGCGCTTCTGCAAGAGAGAAAAAAGTGAAAACCTACCCTTATTATCCTGGCAGCCTCCAAAAGAACTCGGCAGCGCTCCATGCCAGATTTCTGACTCCAGATTTTGAAGGCAGCCTTCGCATCCTGGACAGCCAGGTTTACTTCCTTCTCTCCGGAGCACGTGAACGTGGCGATCACTCGCCCTACGAGACACGAAGGTCACTGCTGTCGCCAGCGCTGCCTCTCATTCACAGAACCCAGTCTCCAAATTCTCTTACGTGACCTGCTTCCTGTTAAGTGTGGACTGATTTAACGAACCCCACCCCCCCAACGCCGGCAGTTCTTCCTTCAATTTTGAGGTGACTGCCCTTTAAGAACCTAGTAAAAGGGGCAGACTCCTCTCCAGGAAAACATACTTCACCGCATCACAGAATGAGAGGCAGACCAGGCCCCTTGCCCTGAGCGCAGCCTGACCCCGCCCCCGCCCGCCATCCGGGTTAAGCACACTGTCCTCCTCTATTTTACAGCTGGGTTTTGCAATCTTCCTCAGCAATGGTTGATAAGCTCAGGAGTCTTGTGAAATCAAAGCTAAGAATAGGCAGTTCGTGGGGTTATAAACTCTCGGCTAAGATCCCTGCTCTCTGTTCTGTCAGAGTCGTATCATACTGCTGACACTTGGTGAATCCCAAACAGCCATACCAGGAAAACCTAACCCTAAACACAAGAAAACAATTTCCCCCCAAATATAGCAAAGTCCAGTCTCTTCTCCTTACGCCAAGGTCATTCCCTATCTCGGGGCAAAATACAACCCACAATCCCAAGGGGTGTGATGGGCTCTCCCAGAAAATTCTTTAAGGATGCCAATCAGCAGTTCCTTCTCCCTCCCCCTCTATGAACCTCTGGGAGACTGCCTTGTCCAGACAGATTTCACCAGCCTGCAATTCCCGCTAAAATTCTATAGTTAGTTGGTAAAGGGAGTGGCTACGGTTTACACACACTGTAGGTAATTAAAATACAGAGCAAATTTTCTTTCTCCTGTGTAGCTGTGGGGTTGGGGGTAAAGAAGCTGTTTCCCCCAGGAGGTTCTGATGACCCCTGGGGCCCCTTCCTGCTCAGACGAGGTTACAGCTGCTCTGTGGCTTGGTGTGATTCACGGATCCTAAATCCTCCAAGTCTTTTGCAACCCAGTTTCATCTCTGGCTACCCGCCATCTGGTTTGCACAAAACATTTACATTTTTCGCCCCACAAATATTCCATAAAGCCCGCAAAACACATCAACCCAAAACCTCTTCCTCATTAGCTGTGTGATTTTCAGAATTCTCAGAGCAAATCCAGGGCCCAGCGCTGCGCTTGGCAACTTGAAGCATGGTTTTTTCCCCCTTCCCCAATTTGCTTTGTTTGTTTTCATATTTATTTTTTAAAGAGAGAGAGAGAGATTGAGATCCAGGGAGGGGCAGAGAGAGACAAATCTGAAGCAGACTCCATGCTCTGAGCTGTCAGCAGAGCCCGACATGTACGGTGAGATCACGACCTGAGCCAAAGCCAGACGGCTAAAGGCCTGGGCCGCCCAGGCACTGCTCTCTTTCCAAATTCTGCTGCACCCACGCAAGTATTTTAACACTAGGAGGTGGCAACAGAGTTGTCATTCGCGCTCATGAGAGCCACCTGCTCAAGCTCCTCCATTCTCTGCACTGATGTTCTCACCTGCGACCTTCAAGCAATCCTAATCCTCTTCCATGCACCTGATTGAAGGCACCACCGTAGTTCTAACGTTAAACATTAAATAAGGGCACCTGGGTCACTCAGCTGGTCTTGGTTTCAGCTCAGGGCATAATCTCAGGGTTTGTGAGTTCAAGCCCATGTCTGGCTCCACACTGACACCAGGAAGCCTGCTTGGGATTCTCTCTTCCTCTCTACTCCTCCCCCGTTTGCTCTCTCTCTAAATAAATAAAGTAAAAATTTAGTCGTGGAGTGCCTGGGTGGTTCAGCCAGGATAAGCCTCGACTTCGGCTGGGGTCATGGATCTCAAGGTTCGTGGGTTCAAGCCCCACGTGGGGCTTGGTGCTGACAGCTTCAGAGACTGGAACCTGCTTCGGATTCTGTGTCTCCCTCTCTCTGCTCCTCCCTCGCTCCTGCTCGGGTCTCTCTCAAATATGACTAAATATCCCCCTGGTCCTCCCACCAAAACCCCCGCCCCGGCCCCCTGCTGCACCCCCGCCTCCGCCACGATCCCCCCCCGACCTCCCGCCGCGTTACCCAGCCCGGGCCCCCTGCCACTACCCCCCAGACTTCCGCCGCGTCCACCCTGGCCCCGCCACCCGGTCGGTCTCCATCCCGTTACCAGTTGCGGGCTCGAACGCCTTCTCGGTGCCGGAGGCGTCCGCCGGTTCCACGCGGGCCCCGCCACGATAATTGAGCGGCTGAGACGTAATGAACGTGCCAGTGCTCATGGCTGCGACAGGCCAAGGCCGAAGAGTGCGGACAAGAGGCGAGAACGCGGCCAGGCCCACCCGGAGAATCATGGGGACGCACGGAGGCGCAGGACCTAAAGTTTAGGGCGGTGCGGAGGGCGGGGCAGCGGGGCGAGCGGAGAGGAGGGGCGGGGCGGCGTGGGGGGCGAGGCCCCGGGAGACCGGGCGATCGGCGGGGAGGGGCGGGGTCGGACTGTGGGGAGGCGGGGCGAGCGGCAGGAATGGCTGGGAGGGGCGGGGCCTCGGGGAGAAGGAGCGAGCGGCTGCAGGTGGCCTCCCGGTGGGACTCCAAGTGAGGGGCGGGGTCTCAGGGACTTGCAGTCTGTTCTCAGGCTCCAGGGCCGACCGGGTCAGGCCTTCGCTTAGCCGCAAGGGCCACCCACCAACGGCCCGCGCGGGCACACGCACGCATGCATACACACACACACACACACACACACGTAACTGAGGAGATGCACATGTGAGTTAGCTTGATTGCGGTGATTACGTCACAGTGTATACGTAAATGAAAACATCAGGTGGTGCCCCTTAAATATATACGTTTTATTTGTCGACTATACCTAATAAAGATAAGAAGGGGAAGAAAACAACAGAAGGTCTGACAGAGCCCAGAGAATGTTCAGTCCCTGTCTGTGGTACCTTCCTCTCCACTCTCCTCCAAGTCCTCATCTGCAGTCGGTGTTCGAGACTCCCATCTCCAGGGGTGATGGAATAACGGGGCCAGATTGATCTTCCTGTCTTAACTACAAAACTGGGCAAAATATAGGAAATAACTTACAGACAGGGGAGGACAAGCCTCCAGGTTTCCCAGCTCTCTGCCTGAAAAGAGTTTCCAGGCCACAGCGCAGCTAGAGGGAACCCTGCCATCTTCCTGAACTGGGGAGACAGAATTCAGAGTTCATGAGTGTGAAGGTGGCTAAAGAGGAAGGAGCTACACAGAGAGAGCTTTTGAGATCTGCAGAGAGTGCGCAGGACTTGAAGGCGGAGTACTGATCTGTAGTACTTACTTGGTCACTCAGTAGTGAGGCTGCTCAGGACCAAGGGAGACCCCGCCATGAAAGAATAAGCAGAAAAATCCCTTGAGCTTTTACAGGACTGGGAATTGTTTATGTTCCCACCAGCCAGAACAAAAGGACCTTACAATATAGGCCATCATGGGGGCGCCTGGGTGGCTGAGTCGGTTAAACGTCCGACTCTAGATTTCAGCTCAGGTCCTGATCTCATGATTCGTGAGTTCGAGCCCCACATCTGAGCCGACAGCACGGAGCCTGCTTGGGATTCTTTGCCTCCCTCTCTCTCTCTCTCTCCCCCTCTCCCATTCTCTCTCAAAAATAAACAAACACTTAAACTATATAATATGGGTCATTGTGCAGTGTCCTCAGAAGCATATTGCCTCAAAAGTGGGGTCACATTAGCCTTGGGCTAGTGGCAGCTCTGGGCCTGCCTTAAGGATGCCTAACAGCAACCCTCAGAAAGATCTAATCAATTCCACGTAAATCCTCTGTGCCCCAGAACAAAACCCCCCAAATATTTAAAGGAATACAACAAAGTCCAGCACTTAAAAAAGTATAATCCAGAATGTCCAGAGCCAATAAAAAGGTTTCTTCAGGGATACGCTCACTTCAAAAACTTACAAGGCATTTACTCTGTTTGCTTCTACCCAGTCCATGTGCCAAGAGCCACAACCAGAGTTCTTTTCCAGATGGGGTTCTTAACCTGTTTCATAACTTAGGGAAGTCCTTGCCCCTGAGCGCCTCTGTTCTCAATTTAGTTCCTTGACAACCACATGGAACACTTGGGTAAGACTGAGAGATCTTCGTTGGCCTGAGATGTCTTTTTTTTTAATTTTTTTAAATGTTTTATTTAGTTTTTGATACAGAGAGAGACAGAGTATGAGGGGGGGAGGGGCAGAGAGAGAAGGAGTCACAGAACCGGAAGCAGGCTCCAGGCTCTGAGCTAGCTGTCAGCACAGAGCCCGACGCGGGGTTCGAACCCACGAACGTGAGATCTGACCTGAGCCGAAGTCGGAGGCTTAACCGACTGAGCCACCCAGGTGCCCCTGGCCTGAGATGTCTTAATGAGAGGCCTTGACACAAGGCCAACAGGTCTTGCCTCTTGCCATTTATGCCACTGAAGCAGTTGGCTTTTCAAAATCTATAGGGTCCCCGAGTTTCTAGACTCTTCATTCCCTTCTTCTGCTTCCAAACCAGTAGATCCTGGTCTGAGCTCCTCTCCGTCTAGTAATACCCAGCTAAACAAGCCAGACGCAGCCACCTCAGACATTCCGGCTCATCCCGACCACTTGCTCTAGAAGTACTGGTGCCATCCGAACTATGTCTGCCTGTCAGGTCACCACAGCAACAGTCTGAGCACGGTTTTGCCAAACAGCAGAGGATACTCCGGCTGGTCAACCAGTGACATCAGTTCCTAACCCCCTGCTATGCACCTGCGACACCAATGCCTGTGTTTTAGGTGTTTATTTTACACAGCACTCCACTCCAAGGAACCCGTTTCTGACGTAGTCAGGATATGTTAAACTTGTTTAGTAAACAGATCCAAAATGCAATACCTTGAAAGCTGTAGAAATTTATTTACAACTTACCCAACAGTCCAGGGACATCTAGGTGAGAACGTTCAAGATCTAAGGGGCCAGGGTGGGGAGGAGGGGGCTCTGCTCCACATAGTTACTAAAGGGTCCAGGATGCCACCTTCAACGCACAGTTGCCAAGGATGCTTGCAGTGTCACCCTGCCAGCCATCCAGGAAAGAAAGCGAGGAGGTGTCATGGGTCAGGCATTGGGAAGGGGCTCATATCACTTCTCTTCTCATAGAGGCGGGCAGAGCTCCGCTGCGTGGCCACAGCCAGCTGCAGCTCCTAGTTAACTAGGAGAGCAACGTGTGGACTGGGGGAGACAGTTGTCCATCACCAGCACAGGGTTCTATCGGCCAGGGTTCCCAAAGAAGCAGAATCAATAGGAGAGAGAGACAGAGAGAAGAGATAGAGACAGAGATAGAGATGGGAGATTTTCAGGAATTGGCTTACACAGTTCTGGAGGCTGGCACGTCTGAAACTCGCAGGTCAGGCAGGCAGGCTGGAAATTCAGGTAAGATTTGATGCTGCAGGGCGCCCGGGTGGCTCAGTTGGTTAAACATCTGACTTTGGCTCAGGTCATGATCTCATGGTTCGTGAGTTCAAGTCCCTCATCAGGTGAGCTCCAGCCCCACTTCAGGTGAACGTGAGCCCACTTCTCTCTCTTTCTCCCCTTTCTCTGCCCTTCATGGGGTTCTCTCTCTGTCTCTGTCTCTCTCTCTCTCTCTCCTCCTCACTCACTTGCACCCTCTTTCTCTCTCAAAACAAAAGAGTTGATGTTGCAGCCTTGAACCCAAATTCTGCAGGGCAGCAAGCTGAAAACTTGGGGAAGGATTTTTATGTTATGCTCTTGAAGGACATTCCTTTTTTTAAATTTTTTATTTAAATTTAAATATTTAATTTAACAAATTAAATATTTAAATAAAACGTTCATTTATTTTTGAAAGGCAGAGAGAGAGTGTGAGCAGGGGAGGGTCAGAGACAGGGGGAGACACAGAATCGGAAGCAGGCTCCAAGCTCTGAGCTGCCAGCACAGAGCCCGACGCGGGGCTTGAACCCACAAACCATGAGATCATGACCTGAGCCAAAGCTGAATACTAAACCGACTGAGCCACCCAGGCGCCCTGAGGGACATTTCTTCTTATCTGGGAAACCTCAGTCTGCTTTTAAGGCAGACTGCTTTGGTGACACTCCCTTCAGATTATGGAGGACCATCTGTTTTCCCCAAAGTGTATGGATTGTAAATGTTTATCACACCACAAAATATCTCCAAGGCAAGTTCTAGAGCGGTGTTTGACCCAACCAGGGGGCACCATAGCCCAGCCACGCTACGACCCAAACCATCACTGATGCACAAGTAGTAACTGGTGATTTTGGAGTAGGCAGTAAAGGAAGGGAGAGGGGCATAGATTTTTGCTATTTTTATCTCTTTATAAATATTTGTTTTGGGGGCCACCCGGTGGCTCAGTTGGTTAAGCATCTGACTCTTGATTTCAGCTCAGGTCATGTTCTCATGAATTCAAGCCTTGCATCAGACTCCATCCTGACAGTGCAGAGCCTGCTTGGAGTTCTCTCTCACCCTCTCTCTCTCTGCCCCTTGCACCACGCTTACACACACTCTCTCTCAAAACAAACTTCAGTATGTATATATACACATATATATATATGTATATATATACATACATACATACTACATATATGTGTGTGTATATATATATGTTTGATTTTTGGCCATGTGCATATATTACTTTTTTTAAATTTCAGTATCGGCACACAGTGTTGCATTGGTTTCAGGTGCACAACGGTGCGTAACGTGTAGACACGTCTATACATCATGCTGTGCTCACAAGCGTAGCTACCATCAGTCACCACACCGCGCTGTCGCAACACCGTTGACTGTGTTCCCGGTGCCGTACCTTTCACCCCCCGCCGATTCTTCATTCCATAATCGGAAGCCTGTACCTCCCGCTCCCTTTGCCCCTGTTGCCCAGCCCCCACCCCTCTCCCCTCTGACAACCAGCAGATCCGTCTCTATGCTTATGGATCTGTTTCTGCTTTTGTTTTGTTCTTTAGAGTTCACGTACAACGGAGATCATACGATATTTGTCTTTGATCCAGAGAAATTTTATTTTTTATGAAATTGTTATAAATTTTATAAATGCTTAATTGTTATTGTTCAGAAAGGAGATAAAATGTTATAGACTGATGATCTAAGTCTGAAAAGAAGGTAGACCTTTTGGGAAAAGAATGGGGCGATGCGTGGCTAAGGGCATGTCAACCCGGCCTCCTGGTCCTCGGAGAGGAGAGGCAGGGAAGCGGCAGCCTCTGGGCAGGAGGGGTGTGAATTACCATGTGGCATCGGAGAAATGTATGCCGTTATATTTCCGTCGTGGAGAAGTCAGGTATTTAGGTAAAGGGGCACTCTCTGATAAAATTGAGGATGCAGCAAAGCATCAGGGAAGAACAGGTCGGCAGAGGATCCGTCGGAGAGAATCATGCAGCAGGAAGGTGACAGAAAGGGGGAAGGGCTAGGCTGGATAGAGACGTGCACAGGAAGAAAGACACTGAGGTGACCAGCAGGCTGAGGGGGCCCTCTTGGGTCCGCTGCTCTCTTTCTCTCCTGTTTTTAAGGCTGGTTGCCATGTCAAGGGAGGAACAAACCTTTCTATAGTTTTCTTTTTTTTTTTTTTCATGGAAGGATATTAAAAGGCTTGAGGGGCGACAGCAGGAGGCTCTAGTGATGGAAAAACATAACATACCTGCCGTGCACCTGTGAGGTCTCTGTCTGATGCTCAACCAATCCTCTCAGTGTGTGTGGTCAGTTCTCACTGCCTCCCTTTCCCTGGGAGGGGGAGGGGCGGGGGGAGCTGGTGGCAGGTGGCTCCAAGAACAAAGCAGTCATTCCCTAAAGGCACGGGCAGAGCCCACTGCCGTCACTAGGTGGCGCACGCACTTAAGCGGGAGGTTGGGTGCCCTAAGCAAAACAAGTCAGAAAAGTAGAAAAAGCAAACCCATATGACAAAAAAGGAATTCAAGAATGTGTTAACGGAGTAAAATAGCTATTGCCATTTTTGAAATCTTGACCACCAAGCTGCTTTATCCTGTGCCCCAAAACTCGAAGGCTTGGTGGACATTTGTCATGGGAGAAACAGCCCTGCACCAGGTGGCAGCAAACAGCAAGATACAAAGAGGCTGTCAGCCCGGCAAGGACCTGATCGCCCAGGTCTACCTAGAACATCATCTACACATCACATCTTAGGGCCAGTCGTAAATAGACAGGACCAAGCAGGATTGTCTTATTCCCCTTGGCACTGGTGGGTTTGGGGCTGCACATGTGACCCAGATCCAACCAGGGAGCATTGGAGGCGAATCTTCCAGGAAAAGACTTCCAGCTCTTAAAAGCGTTAACTTCTGTTGGTTAAGCCATTCAGTTTGTGTTATTTTATAAAGTTTTTTTCATGTTTTTTATTTATTTTTGAGAGACAGAGAGACAGCACAAGCAGGGGAGGGCCAGAGAGAGAGAGAGAGAGAGAGAGAGAGAGATACAGAATCTGAAGCAGGCTCCAGACTCTGAGCTAGCTGTCAGCACAGAGCCCGACACGGGGTTCGAACCCACAAACCGTGAGATCATGACCTGAGCCGAAGCCGGACGCTTAACCGACTGCGCCGCCCAGGCGCCCCGTGTTATTTTATTATAGAAGCTCTAGTAAACTACCACAGGAAGGCGGCGGCAGAGTTTTGCATTGCAGAGTTACACAATCTGGCTTCTTTTTAAAGGAATCGCACATCGCACCACATTACAAAAAGAGTGGGATCGAATGGACCAGTTAGGATGGTAATGTAATCGCCTGGGCTGGAGGTGACGGTGGGGCAAGGTGGTCGTCCAGGGAGAGGCAATGAGAAAAGCAAAGCCAAGAATATATGCTGATTGATTGGATGTGGGGAGTGTGTTTAAGAACCAAGGGTGCCTGCATCTTGTAAAATTTTTTTTATCTTTATTTATTTTTGAGAGAGAGAGAGAGAGAGTGAGCAGAGGAGGGGCGGAGAAAGACACAGCATCTAAAGCAGGCTCCAGGTTCTGAGCTGTCAGCACAGAGCCCGACATGTGGCTTGAACTCACGAAAACTGTGAGATCATGACCTGAGCCGAAGTCAGAGGCTTAACCAACCCAGCCACCCAGGCACCCCAGGGTACCTGTATCTTAATGTTACTCATCTTCACATTATGGAGCCTCCTTCTCTCCCCAGTATTCTTATTTTTTTTTTTTTGTTAATATCTCTGTGTCTATTTTTCCTTTAAATGATAATGTTCCCCAGAATTTGGTCTTCTTCCCCCACAATCTATAGATTCTCTATAGATTCTATAAGGAGAATCTATAGCCTTCAACTTTCACGGGCATTTGGTGACTCCCAAGTCCCTAACTCCATCTTTGATTTCCCTCCTGAGAGCCAGAAACCTCGATCCAGACCCAGTTAGGCATTCCCACCTCGCTATCCCATGAGCGTCTTTCATTGCCTCTAAAGTTGGACTCATTTTTTCCCCTTAAGTGTGTTATTCTTACTATATTCCCTTCGGTGTACCTGGGAAGTCCAAATGTGGCTTCAGCTTTAGGCAGTTAGGCCTAGGGGCTCAATCATGTGGTCAGAGTCCCCCTCCCCCCACCTCTGCTCTACTGCTGTATGTTTATTGGATTCATTGTCTGGTTCTCTATGTTCATCAGAAAGGATGGCGAATGCTTCAAGTGTATATACGCTTGGAACTCATGATCCAGAAGAATGAGAGGTCTTCCCTTTCCTTTGATCCACCTATCAAATACCAGAGTAGTTCCTGATTGGTTGTTTTTTTTTTTTTTTGGCCCATATGCCCAGTCTGGAGCCCAATCACTGGGGCTGGGAGGATAGGGTACTCTGATTGGCTAGCCTTGGTTCTATACACTCTAGGTGCTCAGTAAATACCTGATGAATGGTTGGCCTCCTAACCCACCCAGAGGCTTGCCTTTTCTAATCTATCCCCACCCTGCCACCAGCATGATCTTAAAATGTAAATCTGCTTATGTTACTTCTCTGCTTTGCAATCACAGGCTTCTTGGAGATTTCAAACTAAATCCCTTAGCTTATCATGAATAGGCGTCATCGCTTGTCAATTCTGTTTTTATCCCAAATGCTCATCATCTTTAACTGTCTACCGTTTCTGGCCTGCTTACTTTCTTGTCCATTATTCTGTCTCCACTGCTTTTCTTCCAACCTTTTCTCTGCCAACTCCAATAAATCCTTCATGATTCGGCTCCTATCACCTGTTTCAGAAACGGTTCTTGGGTCTGTTGGGCATCCTCCTATGCTCCTAAACCACGTAATGTTCCTCTCTCCTGCTTACCACGCTCTGCTGCCCCGTCTGTATTCTCAGCCCTTAAAGGTAAGGGTTTTTATTTTACTAATGTTTTCTGACTTGTACCCAAAATCCTCCCCAAAGACAATCGATGGTTTCTTTCTCTCTGTGTAGCTGCCTCCATTGCAATATACATCACAATCCTTAATGTTACTCATCCTCCTAGAAGATACTACGTATTATTAATCCCTGCACCCAGTCTGGTGCTATTGAGCTGCTCTGACTTGACTAAAAAGTCAATTACAGAGCGGAATCACAAAAGAAAGTATCATATATACTTAAGATGCTTTTTAACTTGAAACGTACAAATAAATACCGATTTGTTTCTTTTTAAAAGTTTTTTGTTTGTTTGTGTTTTGTTTTATTTTGAGAGAGAGACAAGGCACAAGCAGGGGAGGGGCAGGAAGAGAGGGAGACACAGAATTCAAAGCAGGTTCCAGGCTCCCAGCTGTCAGCTCAGCCGCTCGAACTCACAAACCATGAGATCATGACCTGAGCTGAAGTCAGACGCTCGATCGACTGAGCCACCCAGGAGCCCCGTATGTGTGTCCACTTATTCCTGAGGAACGGCCAAGGCCTTTTCCTTGAGTATGAATCTATTGTTTGGAACCCTACTGGTTTTGTTTCCTTGGTTTGTTTGTTCCTTGGCTTTTTGGTTTTGTTTTGATCACACCTGCTTCACTTATTCCAAAGAATCATGATCTTTATTTTGTTTTCCATGCATACTTTTTAAGTAGTAAGACAATGGAAGCAAGAGAAGTAAACTCAAAGCTTTTAATAATTGGAAGAATTTAAACAGAATTCGTAATGATGAAAATTCCATGTTTTATGGTGGATGCTTTCCTCAGGTAGAACGTTCTCACGCAGGCTCCACACCCAACACAGGGCTTGACCTCATGATCCTGAGATCAAGATTGGAGCTCAGGAGTCAGCCAGGCGGCCACCTAAGAGATGTTTTAAAGCCAAAATGTGTCACCTCTGACTTCCAGTTTTGGTTTCTTTAATGTGGAATATGAACTGAAACACTTAGAAAGGATATAAAAGGACTGCGTCTTTCTAAATTTTTGTTACTTTTTTCAATCCCTGTTATTTCACCCACAAATAAGTCAGAGCAATGATTTTTAGCAACTTTTATTAAGTCATTCCAAACCATTCAGTTTTCACAGATGCAATTGTTTTTGCATTCATATTTCATTAATTTGCATATTTCATCAATTTGTATTAGTGAAATGAACAAAACAGATAACAGTCTACAATGTGCCGGTGGGAGCTGAGATGTGTAAGCCCGGCTGAGGGCATTCGGTGTGCTGTGGGCATCAGTCAGCATGCTCTGGACAAGAGGACATTGGATCGGGAGTTTTGAATGGAGTATTAGCCCCATTTTCCAGATGAGGCAATCAAGGCTTTCTTTAGAAAGTTCAGACATTTGCCCATTTTTAATAAGTGATTCATACACGAAAATCTCAAGTAGCGATACAGGGAAGGGAAACAGGTGAACCATATAAAGGTCACAGAAAACTTTATGAGGAGGTAATGCTTGAGCGGAGTCCAGATGCTAATAGGAGATGTAGAGGAGAATATTCTAGGCAGAGAAAACAAAGGCAATAAAGTCCAAAACGATCGTGAAAGTCAAAGAATGTTCCAAAAAAATCTGCTTGACCGGAGCCTAGGGTTGTTGGGGTGGGGGTGGGGGGTGCTTGGAGACCCAGACTGGAGG
>PJEM01001164.1:102839-186329 GCA_004023845.1 Helogale parvula | reverse complement strand
TCAGGAAGATTATTGCCATGACAGGCTGGAGGACGGGGCCAGGGTGAAGGAGACTCCCTGGGGGGCCCGGGAGCTAAGGGGCCAGAGATGAGGACCTGCTGGAGTCAGTGCTGGCGGCTCAGCCACGGTGTTCTCTTCCTAAAACCTCTCCTCGCTTTATCCAGCAAGTGCGGGCAAAGCAAGGGAGCAGCGCCGCTGCCGGAAACGTTTCCGCCATCCCCACTACTGGCTTACATGCAATTGTTTCCGGCCATATTCTCTACCTGCCCACTTTCCATGCACGTAGGGGCTTGTGAGTGGGGTTACGGCCATAAAAGAAGTATGATGATGGGCAGTTAGGTGCCCCTCTCTATGTAGGTTAAATATGCTTTTTTGGGCAAGCCTAGAAACCTATTAAAACATGAGATGCCATTTTATAATTATAAGGTAAAATTAAAGAGCATGCCCTAAAAGTTGAAAATAAATCAAACAAATGAATACAAATGTACATAAACTCAAAGAAACTATTCCATGTAACTTGAATTCTCAGTGATTTCGCTATGCACCCAGAGTGGGATGTAGCTTAAAGAATTCCACCCTTATGAAATAAACATAAGGGACTCTCTACAATAGAGAATAAACTGAGGGTTGAAGGAGGGAGGGAGGTGGGGGATGGGCACTTAGGGGTTGTGATGAACTCTGGGTGTTATACGTAAGTGATGAATCATTGAATTCTACTCCTGAAAACAATAGACTATATGTTAACTAACTAGAATTGAAATAAAAATGTGAAAAGGAAAAAAAGAAAGAATTCCACCCTTAGCAAAAAAAAAAAAAAAAAAAAAAGGTTAAACTATTTCCAGGAAACACTGGGAATAAGATTGGTATTGATATCCTGAGACTTTGGGTGGATATTATGAAATTATGCTAGTGAATAATTGTGTGATCTATCATTTCTGACACTGAAAACTGGAATTCTTAGGATGTGCATAAAAGAGACACAGATTAAAGAAATTAAGTAAAAACTACGAAGTCCTAAATTTAAATAGGGAATAAGGCATCAGTATAAACTCATGATGCATTCTATCTAAAAATGACAAAAAACGACCAAACTTATTGCCCATCTTAGTCCCCACAAAAGGCCTAGAAACTGAGCAATGCAGTCTCAGTTCACATCCTTAGGGTTCCGATTACGGTCTCCAAACACCATTTCCCAGTAAAAAGAACCAGGCCTCCTTGGTGAAAGAATTGCTGTCAGGTCAGGTAGGAAATGTAAGAAACATCTTGTCATATCACTGAGAGAGGCTGCCGCCAATGACAATTGGAGTCATGCTAAATGGACCCAGGAGCCAACTTAGAAAGCCTCTTCATTGGCTAAACATGGTATGATTTCGGCATCCACAAGAAAAATAATTACAGTGGATTAACGTGAGTCAAGTCTGTTTAAATCAGTGAACTGCTCAGTGCGCGCGCGCTCTCACACACACACCAATTATTCACCATAGGATACTAGTGAACTACTCATTATTTTGGAAACCAGACAATCAAGCTTTTATTCTGCCTTTCCTAAAAAAATGTACTACTCTGTATGTAACAAACCCGTAGATGGCAGGGAAGTTTCTATCTATAGAGGGTATTTAGTAACGAAATGAAGGGATACTAGAAACTAAAATATCACCATTTTCAATCCCTAATTAATCAACTAACGGATCGAAAGCTGCCAACACCACCAAAAGAGACAACGAACGAGCAGTAGGTAGCACAGGCATGCAGTCAGCAAAATCCCAACGGAGGGAAAGTCTGCGGGGTAAACAGCTCAGCTTCTTCAATAAATAAACTGCAGGGGAGGGGGAACACTGGGAACTAAGACATGAGGAGACCCCGAACCCCGAGCATCGGCATCACCGTGACACTTGTTCCAAGTGCAAATTCTCATCCACCTTGGACGTAGAACCAGAAGCTCTGGGGTGGAGCCCAGCAGTCGGCGATTTAATAAGCCTTGAAGTGGATTCCGATGCACTCGAGTCTGAAAACCGCTACAACAGACTGAGGAAGTTTCCAATGCTTATCAGCCACTTACAATATGGTTATCTTATTTGGCCCTTGATTCAGAAGACTGTAAACAGTTTTCGGCATCTACAGACAACTTATACCAAGGAATTATTAATTTTTAGCTATGTGCAATGATACTGAGATTTTATACATACGTGTGTGTGTGTGTGTGTGTGTGTGTACACATACATGCTTAAAAGCCCTAAAAATTTTATGGATAAAAGATAGGATGCTTAGGACTCGATTCAGAATTCTAGAGGAGGCAGGCAGGGGTAGAAATAAGATTGGCCGAGAGTTAATAATTGTTGAAGTTGAATAACGGGCGTCTCAGAGTTCTTTATACTTTTTAAAACCTTTAAGATTTTTCCACTCTAAGAAGTTTAAAAACTCAAAGGAAAAAGCAAATTAAAAAGTGATAACTTAAGCAAAATTAACCCCAAAAAAGAAGGTATATGGCACTTTCACTTGTATCGAAGGGCAGTGTTGAAACACGCAAAATAACTAAGGATAAGTGCATTGGAAAAACCCCACTACATCCTGCGATGTGGCAAAATGACTTGATTTTGATGTAAGGGAATTCGGATGCTCGGCCAAACGATGCCACCGTGCGTCCCTGACCTGCGGAGAATGACTTCCGGGGAGAAGAGGGACCAGTCTGGTCAGGGGCACACGGGCACCTACACACATTTGCTTTCCAGTCTCCCAGATGACAAGGCTTCTGAAAGTTATCTGTTAACAAGTTCAGATTTACCTGCAGGTTTTGAAAGTTTACTGCCTTAGCAGCATTTTAGGGGCGCAACCTGGAAAGACTAACGCAGGCATTAAACTGCTTGGTTTTTTTCCTAAACTAGCGTAGGGACAAGTCGCCTCTACACGGGTGCATCGGCCCAATCACACATTCTGAGAGAGATTCAGAGGCTTCTCTGGCTTGAAATGTCGCCCCCAATGATTCAACGACGCCCTGAATCTATCATCCAGATCACTCGTCTTGAAAATTTTCAGGGCAAATAATTTAAAAAAACCTGTGAGGTTGCATCGCCCTTAATATATTCTTGAATTTACATTCCTGTGATGTGGTGGCTTTGTTTCACTTCTCATACATCTCTTGTGCTCTTTCAGAACTACAGTGAGAAGATGCTACTCTCCTGCCTTTCTACTCTCTCTTATTCCCCCTCCTTCACGGAAGTACACTTTATGAAAATTTGGTCCAAAAGAAATTTAATTAGAGAGTACTATTCTCAAAACCTAAGGAGGTGGGTGGTAGAACGGACGAGGCATTCTCACTTTACAAAGGCATCGACAGAATCTTCGGGGTGGTTCCTTTGCCGTTTCTGCTTTATTCTGGAGAGCTCGTCATTTTTGTCATCATTGTTCTAATCATCGTTTTCTTCCTGATCATTCTTTTAATTATTATTTTGCTCAGAACAGTCCATAACATTCTGGCCATTAAGAAATCACCGTTATCAGACAGCATTTCTGAGAAGAGTAACTTAGAAATACAGATTTCTGTTCCATTTCATCTGCTTTAGTGAGGGTTTTCCGTTTCCCACATTAAGGAAACAAGAACAAGAACAACAAAAAACGTCCCCAACCTCAGCGCTCAGGAGCTCGAGCGGGAGAGGGAGGGGCTGAGGGAAGAGAATCACCACTACTCACGCGGAGGCACTGGAGAGCCCGGCTTAACCTCAGGCGGCCTCGGTTCAAATCCTGACTCTGCCCCTCACTCACTAAGGACTATTGAGCAAGTCACTTAACCTCTTCTGTCTCAGCTTCTTCATCTGTTACGTGAGGGTAAGGGGGCACCGGAATGGCTCAGGAAGTGGAGCGTCCCACTCAGGATTTTGGCTCAGGTCATGATCTCGCAGCTTGTGGGACCCAGTCCCGCGCTGGGCTCTGCACTGACAGCACGGAGCCTGCTTGGGATTCGTTCCACCCCCCACTGACCCCTCCCAGCCTTTCAAAAAAATGTTTAAAAAAAAATGAGGGTAAGAACAGTGATTACCTTATGGGGTTGTCCTGAAATAATTCATAATTATATAATCCATAAAACACTGAAGTTTATCCATATATTTTATCGGTTTCTGTGTTGACCATTGTTGCTTATGTCCTACACCTTCCTCCTGGGGTTCTTTTTTTGTCCCGGAAATATGTCTATATCTACATATTTTTAAGCGTGTAAGCTCTACACATAACGTGGGGCTTGAACGCTCACCACAAGGTCAAGAGTCATCTGCGCTACTGACTGAGCCAGCCAGACACCCCCAAAACATATCCTTTAATAATTTAATTTTCCTGGATTTTGCAGCTCACTCAGACAATACTACCGCCCAGTTCTGCCTCCGATCTTTGGGTTTAGCCTTATATAACATTCTAGGCTGATTAGTTTCCTCAGTTTGGAAGATATTATCCCACTGTCTTCTGGGTTTGATGCCACTGAAGAGTTCGCTATCGGTTTAACAGTTGCTACTCTGCAAATAACCTGTCTTCTCACTGGTTGGATACGTGCATCTAAGGAGACTACCGGTGAGTGGCCAGGCTTACCCCTCCCTACGAGACTGCCAGTTCCGTGGACTGTGCAGGGGATGATCGTGGTAAAAACGTCCTCTCCTCCTTTACAAAGGACCATGGCAGGAACTAACGGCTCTCGTGACCAAAAGGAAGCTCTGCAAGACGGCCTCCGGGGAACCAAGAGCGCTCTCCCCGGATCCAGAAGGCGGCACGACCAAGTAGTGCATTTAAAAATGTTAGTTAGCCCCTCCTGGCTAATGTTGACGTTCGGATCACTAAAAACGTGACTCCAGGAATATGGTACAAAACAGATCTCCGCTCGTAGATGGAACAGCTAACATTTTGGCCTCTTTATTGATTTTAGGTCATATATTTGGCTTGGGGAGAAATGCACAACACATAGTTCCAATGAAGAGTAAGAGTAGTGCAAACTAGCTTTTTCTTCCCGATCTCTAAATGCTTTGGGGGGACAACGTCCAGGGTACACGGCACACACACGGACCCGAGAGTCGGTCCCACAGGAAGTGTTCGTGTGAGCCAAACAACAAAGATGCCACTTGTTTCTTATTACACAGACATCACTTGAACTTATCTAATCAACAAACTTTTTTTCTTTTAATTAACCTGTGACTGAAAGTATTATCATGTTTGGCAGGTGCCATTCTCTTTAGAATTGTATCCAAAAAGTCTAGAAATAACTCCGAATTAGAGGGGAGCCCAAGTGCTAAGTCTGTGGACGGCTCTTGCTACAAAACAGTCGCCAGTCTAATGTGAATGTTGAAAAAGAAAGATGGGAATTGTAGGGTTCTTCTTGATTTCAAGAGAACTTCCCAGAAGGAGGCGGAGGACCCAGAAATCCACCTGCCTGCTTGGTGGCCGCTCGGGAAGGGGCAAGACCGAGGATCTTCTGGATGTTCTGTGAAGAAAACAGAATTAAACTGGGTTTGAATATGAGACACAGATAAGAGTACTGTACATGCATCGCGTCTGAAGAGACCAAATAAACGGAAAGTACCACAATGACCTAAAATAGGACAAGGATTACTGTGTTAATTTTTAAAAGGCCTGCAACATGAAGGGAGATCACAGAACAGTAAAAGTGCGGTCCTAACGGGACCTCGGTCTACAGCCAAAGAGTGGATTTTTTCAAGCGAAGAATCATTGCAAGACGTAATCTTTTCTTTCAACATGAACCATTCAGAGTATGTTCATTTGCTGTTTCTGGTAGCAAGGCCTTTTCTTTGCATGCGAATCGTCGGCTGGAGTTAGTCACCACTGCACCGTCTGAAGCCGAGACCGAGAGGTTCAATTTCAGTTTTACCGAAGTGATAAGGGCACTGAGGTTCCTGCGAAGCAATCTGAGGCCAGAGTCCTCCTAGACTGCCTGCGTCTCTCTTCATCTTTTCCACATGTCTCATTGTATCGGATGCAACAGTTTTTGCAATTCACCTTCATTAAGCAAGTTCTCATAAAACTATTTTTATACTCACATTTTACAAGTTACTATAACATTCAATTAAACTACATAAATACAGTGACAAGTAAAGCCAGCATAAACAGCTTTGGGATAAATACAGGCTCTTGAAAAAGCAACGGCCCGGCTGGCCGGAGCAGCCAGGTGCGGGCATGCTAGAGCACAGCCAGAGCGGGGCTGTGACATGGGGATCCCGCGCTATGCTTCAGAGAGGGAAGCGAGAGCGTGTGTGACGTGAGAAGGTCAGGTGTTAAGATTTTGTATGGCATTTTGAAGACAGAAAAACATTAAAGATCGTCTCAGTTTTCTTGCTCAGGTCTCTCATTTTGTATTTGAGGAATTCCAACGAAAACTTCAAAAGCTGTGGTGGTTTGTCCAAAATTACGAAGCTGAATGAAGAGCAGAGTTAGGATTAAAACCCACATGTTTTGATTCTTAATCAAATGGATTCTCTTACACAGAACATCCTATACTAAACGTCCTAGTCTTCAGAACAAACTCTACCCACTGGCAGGCGGGTCAGCGTGTGGACATCCACGTACTCAGTAGCCATCGAGGACCTACTGTCCGTAAGGCATGATGAGGATACCTATCAACTCTGAGATCATGACCTGAGCCAAAATCAAGAGTCGGACGCTTAATCGACTGAGCCACCCAGGCCTGCCTGAGGCCCTTGAAATTATAATTTACAGAAGGTGCCTGACAGGAAAGTAGGAAATATTTTGAAGCATAGACTGTTGACAGTCTCATTTATGAAATGAAAACATATAAATGACACAAGTCCACGGCTCTAGATGGGGAACAGCGCAGACCGCAACAAGAACGTGAGAACGGAGGCACTTCAGGGGTCAGTGCTGAAGTTCACGGAGATTCAGGCAGCTCTATGCTTGTTCTCCTTGTGGCTCTGGCCACAGGCTTCCTTGGGGAACACTAACGCAGGTTTACCAATGTTACATTACTCAAGTAGTCGTGTTTTAATGTGAGTGCTCTGTATTTACTGGATGTAATCTTATCCTTTAGTGACCCTCTTTAAAAAAAAAATTTAATGTTTACTTTTGAGAGAGAGAGAGAGAGAGAGAGACAGAGCATGAGCAAGGGAGCAGCAGAGAGGGAGTCACAGAATCCCAGTCAGGTCCCAGGTTCTGAGCTGTCAGCACAGAGCCTGATGTGGGGCTCGAACCCACGAACCACAAGATAATGACCTGAGTTAAAGTCGGAAGCTTAACCCACTGAGCCACCCAGGCACCCCTCCTTTAATGAACTTTTAAATAATCTGTTTAAATTCCCTTAGTCTCACAAATGAATCCAGGTCTTACAGTTTTTCTTAGATAAAATTTTCTCTGCCTCCCGATCTGTGAAGTATTTTCCCAGAAGACACATGTAGGAACTAAGTGATGGCCTCACAACACAAATGACCCAGGAAAAAGGGTAGAGGTCACAGTTCTCTCCACAGTAGTAATAACATCCAACCCTTCTATGCACTTTAAAGTTTAAAAACATGGGGGGCGCCTGGGTGGCTCAGTCATTTAAGTGTTCTACTTTTGATTTCGGCTCAGGTCGTGATCTCATGGTTTTGTGAGTTCAAGCCCTGCATCGGGCTCTGCACATGGACTATGCAAAGCCTGCTTGGGATTCTCCCTCTCTCCGCCTGCCCTCTACTCAAGCTCTGTGTCTCTCAAAAAAAAAATTTATTTATTTTTTTGCAAATACTTCTAAGGACTAGGTACCAATCCTTAGTCATCCTTGCTTTGGAGATAAGAAAGCTGAAGGGGCACCTGGGTGGCTCAGTTGGTTAGGCATCCGACTTCGGCTCAGGTAGTGATCTTGCAGTTATGGGTTCCAGCCCCGCGTCGAGCTCTGTGCCTACATCTAGCTGAGAGCCTGGAGCCTGTCTTCGGATTCTGTGTCTCCCTCTCTCTCTGACCCTCCCCTGCTCACACTGTCTCTCTCTGTCCCTCAAAAATAAAAACATAAAAAAAAATTTTTTTTAAATAAATTTAAAAAAACATTAAAAGAAAGAAAGCCGAAGCAGAGAGATGTTACAAGTCAGGACATGAACTGACACATAGCTCAAAGTACAGTCTTCCTCTATTAGACACTCTTGAGATCATTTTCTTAGTAATAAATCTTGTAGCAGGTCTGGCCTGAAGGTCTGGCAGCTCGAGGAAAGGAACACCAAGACGGCCGACGGACCACCATTTTGGAACTTTCGGTGCATGGTCGGTCGGCTTCCGGGAAACACATCATCTGCTCTGGCCTCCTATCTTCACCTTATAAGGAGGTCTTCTGCCCCTGGACACCCCCCACCCCCAAATTACTGCCCTATATAAGGCCCCCCGCTCTTTGTCCCCCGGTGCAACTTCCCTGGCCCATTCTGTCCAGACCAGGGAACCTCGTCCGAGAGCGCTCCCCAATAAAGGCCTTTTACATTTATTTCTGACCTCGGTTTTCTGCATCGTCTCTGCGACTCCCCTGGCTCGTTCCCTCTGAGCCACGGAACCTCACTGGAGAGCTCTTTATTAAAGGGCGCTCTGGTCTCTTCCCGGTCTCTCTGTTTTGTGACTTTCTCCCTCCGCCGATTTAACCTTACACGGCCTATAAAAATATTCTCAGTTATAAAGACTATGTATGAACACAGGTATGGTACATTGGTAGATAAATGAAAGCACATAAATTCTGGGGCGCCGGGGTGTTTCAGTTGGTCAAGCATCTGACCCTTGACTTCAGCTCTGGTCATGATCTCACTGTTCATGAGATCGAGTCCCATGTTGGGCTCACAGAACCTGCTTGGGATTCTCCCTCCCTCTCTCTCTGCCCCTCCCCTGCCCTCTGTCAAAATAAACAAACTTCAAAAAAAAAAAAAAAGGCACATCAATTCAAACCCACAGAATGTATACACCAAAGTGAGCCCCACTGTAAATTACGGACTTTGGGTGACAAGGAAGTGTTGCTGTGGGTTCACTGACCGGAACAAACGTACCAGTCTGGCGCTGGGGGGGTGACCCTGGGGGAGACTGTACACATGTGGGGGCAGTGACTGTATGAAGTCCCTGTACCTTCCATTCAATTCTGCTGTGAACCTAAACTGCTCTAAAAGAGTCTATAAAAAATGCATGTAAAGACTATAAAAATATATGGACACACAATAGTTTATAAACCCCTTTCTCATTCCTTGCCTCCAACTTTCTGAAACACTGCCAAACAGGATAACTTAAAATAAAGACGCGCACGTCTGCAGCTCTGTCTCACGGTGCCAGGCACGGTCCTCCTTCGGTCCCCCAACCTCCCTGTGCGGTGGGCTTATTATGCTCCCGGGCAGATGAAGGAAAGATTCGCCGGCCAGGCCGGGACTCAGCAAGTGCTTACGGAGTGCGACACTGTGGAGCGGACACTTTTCTACATATTCTTTCTCTCTTTCAAAACCTCATCCAGGGGCGCCTGGGTGGCTCAGTCGGTTAAGCCTCTGACTTCAGCTCAGGTCAGATCTCACATTTGTGGGTTCAAGCCCCGCGTCAGGCTCTGTGCTGACAGCTAGCTCGGAGCCTGGAGCCTGCTTCCGGTTCTGTGTTTCCTTCTCTCTCTGCCCCTCCCCCTCTCATGCTCTGTCTCTCTTTGTATCAAAATAAATAAAACATTTAAAAAAAAAGTTTTCAAAACCTCATCCATTTAACTTGCCCTACTTTCCTATAATCTCCTTTTTTCTTTTCTTTTTTTTTGTTAAGTGGGGCTTGAACTCACGACCCCAAGATCAAGAGTCGGATGCTCTACTGACGGAGCAGCCGGGCACCCCTTTCCTATAATCTATCAATTCTCTCATTTTTCGGGCTTTCTGTATTAGTAAGATTGAGTTTAGAAATAATCATTTTGCTAAAAGACTAAAGTTTTCATATATTATGAAGATGATATGGAAGAACACTTAACGCGCATGCATGGTATAGTCCGATTTGGTAAGGTTACAGAGAACTATAAAACCCTGATTTTGAACCTCTGTCCAGTCCTGTGTAATAAATAGGGTAACAACTGAGCAACGTATGTCAGAAGGGAAAAACAAAGGAAAAACATCTTCCCATAATCATGCCTTTTACTGGCAGGAAACCCAGAAAAATACCATTACGGGATTTGCATTCCTTCCTCTTTGCGAAGGATAAGAACGGTGATCAAGAGAGGAAGTTGTTGGTTGCTAACCGGATTATTTTGGGAAGACCCAGGTCACTAGCCATAAACACATTCAGCTAAATGTTATTTCTTAGTCATTTAGCTAAAATAACTCAGCCATGGCAATCCTTAGTTTATTCTTTGTTAGTTTCTCAGGCAAACAGCCTTCTCTTCCAGTTGATTATAATTTCTCATCAGGTTCCCAGAACATATTCTTCACTATATCCACAGAGCTGTGTGAAAATCCCATCACTCAATGCCCACCCGGCAGCCCCAGGGTTTTCACATCGTATCTAAACAAGCTGTTGGGGGGTGCCTGGGTGGCTCGGTCGGTAAAGCGGTTAAGGTTAAGTGTCTAACTCTTGATTTCTGCTCAGGTCAAGATTTCACAGGTTCGAGAGTTCAAGCCCCCAATCAGGCTCCACACTGTCATTGCAGAGCCTGCTTGGGATTCTTTATCTGCCCCTCCCCTGTTCTCTCTCTCTCTCTCTCAAAATAAATAAATAGACTTAAATAAGGTATTTGGGAGAATGATGACGTAAAGATGAAAGATTTACTGAAGAAAATGACAGTGCACTGGTGCACCTGAAATACACTATTGGGTCAGCAGTCAGGAGACTTGAGTTCCAGGCAAAGAAACAATACGCAATGTCTTCCCACTTTATCAAATCTCAGCTGCCCTCTCCCCTTGAAAGAAGGGGGATGGCCAGATCAATCATGATCTACACTTTAAGCCAGAGAATCCTTTCTTTGAACAAAATCTCATGGAAAAAAACCCACTACAGAACACAGATAAAATACTGGTAGGGGCCTGAAGCCTCCTGCTGGACCTTTCTGGCTTCTCCACCAAGCACCTGCAAGAAGCCACGGTCCCCTGTGGCTCTAGCGTTCTAGAAAGTGACTATGCTGTCACAAACTATATTGCAGATTTCCACACATATCTTGCAACGTGGAAATCAAAATTCTGAAAGAAACATGAGCACAGCAAATCTGCACTATACAATGTCACTTCCTTTGAAATACCGAATGAATACTTTCTGTCCTAGGTTGTCTGAAGGCCTTGAGATAGAGGTCTTTTGTTTTTGAGGGGGTGGAGGTATGTCAGACGATCAAGTGACAATCCTAATCTCTCTCTCTCTTAACCATCTTCCCAATGAAAATTTTCCTAGGTCTCTTGGTTAACCCTTTATTTGAGGAGCAGTCAAGGAGAATGTTCTGAGTTTTCGTTTCGTGCCGGAAGACAAGATGTATGTTTATATGTCATGTATGTACGTATGTATTTTCAATCTTATAACGGATAGGGGGGTGCGGCCGGCATTGGGTGGGGTATCTAAAACTCAGAATTAAACGGAGGCCTTACTCATTTGAAAGCCAAAAGACAGGATTAAGACAACTACAACAGCTAACAATATTAATGAGAGAACCCTGGAAAACAGCTCACAGAGGAAGAGTTCAAAACTACACTGAAACTCTGCCCAACTACGCATGCGGGAAACGGCCTTCAAGCGGCCGAGATGTGACTAAACAGAGCAGAGCCCTCAGGAACAGCCGACCACAAAGGAGACAAAGGTCAGAGTGTGAACACCAAGTGAACTGTCTGCTTACCTAAAAGACTCAAAACTCTTTCGAAGAGTAACAGAATCCAGAGTCTTCACAACCTATCACAACAATGTCTAAGATACAATCCAAAATAATTAAATATGCCAACAAAGAAGAAACTTAGCCCATATTTAAGAGAGCAGGCAACAGGGTCCAACCTTCAGATTATCAAATGTTGAACTTAGTAGATAGGTTTTTATTTTAAAGTAGCCAAATAACTATGCCTCCAGGCATAAAGTATGCTCATAATTAATGAATAGGAAATATCAGCAGGGAAAAAGGATCACAAAAAAAGAACCAAATGGATATTGTGGAACTAAAGAAATATTGTATCAAAATTTAAAAATCATTGTGGGGGGGTGCCTGGGTGGCTCAGTCGGTTAAGCATCCGACTCTCGGTTTCAGCTCAGGTTATGGTCTGTTTTGTGGGTTCAAGCCCCACATGGGGCTCTGTGCTGGCAGTGCACAGCCTGCTTGGGATTCTCCCTCTCTCCCTCCCTCTCTACCCCTTCCTTGCTCATGCTGTCTCTCTCTCAAAATAAATTAAAAAATTTTTTAAATAGTTAAAAATCATTGAATGAATTTAAGGTTAATTCAGATAAGGGATGACAGAAGAATCAGTAAACTTGAAGACAAATTAAGAGAAATTATCCTACTTAAAGAATAGAGAGGAAAAGATTTTTAAAAATTGAACAGAGCCTCAGTGTCCTCTTAGGCAATACTGAAAGTATAGACAAACATAAAAGAAACTGGAATCACAGAAAAAGAGGGAAGCAATGAGCAGAAAAAAAAACTCTAGTAGGAGTAAGAAAAAAAATGAATACTGTAGGCACGTCCAATCAAACTGCTGAAAACAAACTTAAAAAAAAAAGATCTAAAAGCAGCCAGAGAAAAGTGATACATTATTCACAGGGAAACAAAGATAGGAAGGACTCCTCATGGGAAACCATGGAGGCCAGAAGAAAGTGGAAGGGCATTTTAAAATGCTGAAAGGATTAAAACAAAGGAAACCCCGAGTCAATCCAGAATTCCATGTCCAGTGAAAATATCCTTCAAGAATATAGATAAAAGTATTGTCAGATAAACGAAGATTAAGAGAATATATCACCAGCAGATTTGCACTATAAGAAACACTAGAGGGGGGGGGGGGAGACAGAGAGAGAGAGAGAGGGAGGGAGAGGGAAGGAGACGACAGACAGACACAGGAATCGCTTGGCCCCTCGCCGTGAGGTACGGACGCTAAGCAGTGGCACGCGTCATCTCCTGTCACGTTCTGCCAACAACCCTGCGCTCGGGAGGCTTATTATATCCACTATCCACTTTCAAGCTGCTACTCACACTACTTCTAATGCCAGGGGTGCTCTGATGAGACTGGAAAACGCCTCCTCCTCCTCCAAGATACAACAAAATGGCGCCTCTGTGTAAACTCTTACTTTCCTCCCTTAGCTATTTGCTTCCATAGCATGTTTTTCCCTCTGATACCATTTTGCACATGCAGGCGCATCCAGTGGCATCAATCATACTCTATTACTTATGGATGTGTCTCTCCACAGAATATGCGTTTCACAAGGGTAGAGATCATTGCTTTTTACCCTGTGTCTCAGCACCAAAGAATTCCTGGCATGGTGTAAAGACTTGAATCAATCTTCAGCAAGGCAGGCGATGTTCTAAATAAAGCCTTGAACTGTGCCCTGAAGCAATTCACAAAGAGATCAGATGAAGATAATGCCAGAATAATCTGTTCTTCTCACTTCCTAGTTAAGCTATCATTTTCTAGACCTTGTGCAGTCTGTAACTGATTTGAAGTTAAGTGCTAACAACAAAAATACCCTGCTTGCAGATGAGCTTTGCTGACATTAATGAATTAGGCTCTAAGTCCTAAGTGACATATGTTAATGATGGGGGACAGGAGATGGCAGGCATCTGGTCTTCTCACTTTTTAAAAGTTTTTATTAAAAATTTTTTAAATTTTTATTTATTTATTGAAAGAGAAAGACAGAGTGTGAACAGGGAAAAAATAGAGAGAGAGGGAGACACAGAATATGAAGCAGGCTCCAGGCTGTCAACACAGAGCCCTACGTGGGGCTCGAACTCACCAGCGGTGAGATCAGACCTGAGCCGCAGTCAGATGCTTAACCTACTGAGCCACCCAGGCACCCCTTATTCTGATGACTTTGAGACACACAGCACGACATAATCAGAACCTGTTTTTATACACACACAAGCATATCAAAATTCTTTCCCTCAGCAAAGCCAAGGGTGAAAAAACAATAAAATGTACATATTTTTTATCACTCTCCTGAGCACACATATCTGTTGAAAGAGACCATGAAAAATTCCCACCCATACTTATTCAGAAAATAGCCGTACATACATAAAGGTACGAAGATATGGGTGACATAACTTCCTCAGAACAAGAAATCCTTTCTGCTTTCAAAGAAAGAGAATTCTATTCCTAGGTTTTACAGTCATATAAATTTGTAAGAATCAACCACTTTTCCCTTAGCTGTTTACCAGGTAAATTTGTTTGAGTTTTTACTGAGATTTAGAGCACTATTCAATAAAGGAGATCACGACTTACGTAATCAGTTACTGACTCATACTAACAAGAAAATGTAAAAAGCAAGTACTTTAATTTGGGGGATTAAGGAAATTTCCTTCTAGTCTTGAATTCCGTCACCACCCGGGACTAGGTTAATACCTCCGACGGAAGCTGGCAGACCGGCCATTTCCGCTGCTACAAATTCACACAAGGAAACTGCTGCGGTATGAAGGTCAAGGCAGCTAATCACTAATCACTAAATATTAAGGAATTTTTAAAAAAGGGAAAGATAAAGTGAGAAAAGTTAATTAGATTTATTTTCAGTTAATGACATATGACCCTGTTTCAATCTTAAAAAGCAACTTTGTTCCATCTTGGGCTGGGAAACAAATATTAATTAAAAAAAAAAAAACAAAGGGAAAAAAATACCCCACAAGAGGGGGTACTGATTTTCTTAATGTCCCCCTCAGAACTGCTGACACTGCATTCACTGTCTTGTGATCATCATAACATGGTGATGACCCCATTTCATGTGGCTCCAAGTTGGTAGTGAATTGAAGCCATAAGATCAACAGTCCTGGGTAAAATGACACAGTAGCTGTGAGAACCAGCTGGAGATTCCGCAAAAAATTAAACATAAAACTGCAGTGTGACCCAGGAATTCTCCTGGGATTATACCCCAAAAGAAGTAAAAAGAGAAACTCAAACAGACATTGATACAACCTGTTCACAGCAGCATTACTCACAACTGCAAACAGGTGGGAGGAACCCAACCGAGAGATGAGCGGACAAACCAGATGTGGTGCATACATCCAACGAAATATTACTGGGCCTTAGAAAAGGTGGCTGAGTCGGCTGAGCGTCTGACTTCAGCTCAGATCATGATCTCACGGTTTGTGGGCTCGAGCCCCACGTCGGGCTCTGTGCTGACAGCTCAGAGCCTGCAGCCTGCTTCAGATTCTGTGTCTCCCTCTCTCTACCCCTCCCCTGCTCATGCTCTGTCTCTCTCTCCGTCTCAAAAATAAATAAACATATAAAAAAAAAAAAAAGGAAGGAAATGCTGACCCAGGCTACAATGCGGGTAAACCTGAGAACATGCCAGTCACAAAAGGACAAATGTCATATGAGATCAAATCCATGAACACGAGTAGTCAAATTCAGAGAGAGAGGAGGCAGACCGGTGGGTGCCAGGGATTGAGGGGCGGGGGTAATGAAGAGCTAGTGTTCAAAGGGGACAGAGTGCGGGAAGATGAAACAGTCTAAACGGAAGCTGCTGAGGGTGGCACAGCGATGCAAATGTACTTAATGCCACAGAACTGCACCCTTGAAAATGGTTAAAGAGGGAATTTTAAGTTATGTGTATTTTGACACAATAAACAAGAAAGATGAACAGCACTGGAATTACTGAATATAGGAAACCAGAAAGCAGCGTCTGAAATGTCCATCGACGGATAAAGAAGATGTGGTATGGATACAATGGAGTATTACTCAGCAATCAAAAAGAATGAAATCTTGCCATTTGCAGCAACGTGGATAAAACTGGAGGATATCATGCTGAGCGAAATTAGTCAGAGAAGACAAGTATCACATGACGTCACTCATATGAGGACTTTAGGACACAAAGCAGATGAACATAAGGGAAGCAGAAATAATATAAAAACAGGGAGGGGGACAGAACATAAGAGATTCTTAAATATGGAGAACAAACAGAGGGTTGCTGGAGGGGTTGTGGTGGAGGATGGGCTAAATGGGTGAGGGGCATGAAGGAATCTACTCCTGAAATCATAGTTGCACTGTATCCTAACTAACTTGAATGTACATTTAAAAAAACAAATTAAAATTTTTAAAAAGTAACAAATACCACCACCACCACCACCACCACAAGAAAAAAGAAAGTAAGTAGCGTCTGGTCCTCAGAGAGGACTGGCCTGAGGATCCTTCGAGACTCTACCGCGGCCGCGGTCACGCTGACAAGTTTAAACCCCCGGGACTCTGAGGCACAGCAGAGCCGTCTGGCCTCCTCCGCATTCGTCTCCTCTAGGGCTTCAGATCACACTGCTCGGCGCCCCAGGACACCAGTGCATTTCAGAAGGCCTCCTATCTAAACAAGGTGTGACGGGGGAGGAGAGTCTCCACTCAAACCCCCGTTACTGGGACCGAACAGACTTTCCAATTCCAAAGGCAGGTTTGAGAGGTACTCCGGAGAAAACACTACTAGGCTGTGATCGGGACTTGTGTTCAAGTCCAACCTCTTCATCTTTGAAAAAAGAAGTAGGCAAACCATGATCTCAAATGAATCTATGTTTTCATGTTCTCCTTCTTCAAAATCACATAATAGCTGGCCAAGTAGAAGAGCACAGAGAAAGGATAAGGTCAGTGTGAACTCCAGATGGACTAGCTCATCGCTGAATCGCAAAGAACGAAACCATAAAAGTACCAACAGAAAAGAAGGATGAATTTCCTGGTAACTTCAGAGTGGAGAAGAACTTTCTAACCGTAATTCAAAATCCAAAAGCCACAAAAGATAGACAAATCTACCCTCAAAAGAAAAACTAAAACTCAGCAAGCAAATAAAATTTCGTGAGGCAAAAACCACTATAAGTAAACCTGGAACACAAATGACAAGTCAGAAAAGTTAGGTGCAGCTTAGAGCACGCGGAGAGGGCGAATGTCTCAAAGTCAGAGCTAAAATTCAGAGAAAGACCAACAACCCGTTAGAGAAACAGGCAAAAGATACACACAGTCTCTCGCCACCAACGAAAGAAAAGAATGTATGAACAGCTCTTAGACAAACAGAGATGCTCAATCCAAAATGCAAGTTAAAACTACAATGAGAGGGGCACCTGGGTGGCTCAGTCAGTTGGGCGTCTGGCTTCGGTTCAGGTCATGATCTCACGGTTTGTGGGTTCAAGCCCCACATCTGGTTCTGTGCTGTCAGCTAGCTCAGAGCCTGGAGCCTGCTTCAGATTCTGTGTGTCTCTCTCTCTGACCCTCCCTCCCCTGCTCATGCTGTCTCTGTCTCTCAAAAATAAATTAAAAACATTAAAAAAAAAAAACTACAATGAGAAAGCGATTCTTATCCAGCAGATTGGTAAAAACTCAAAAGCAACTTCTGCTGGTGAGGCTGGCAGAAACATGCATTTTCCTACCTTGCTCTTGGGAATAAAAAATGGTGTAACCCCATTTGCCAAATCTGTAAGATTACACTTCGGTGTAGCACGTGCTGTTTAACACACGCTTTTCACACGCATACTACGTACCATACACAGGCACTTCACCGTATACACAATTAAGACTGTGAAGCAGACAATTAAGAACTTACTACCTTGAAAGAGTTGGAGAGGAAAGAAGAAAATACATAGGGGCGCCTGGGTGGCTCCATCGGTTGGGCATCCGACTTCAGCTCATGTCATGATCTCGGGGTCTGTGAGTTTGAGCCCTGTGTCCGGCTCTGTGCTGACAGCTCAGAGTTTGAAGCCTGCTTGGGATACTGTGTCTCCCTCTCTCTGCCCCTCCCCCACCCCACGCCTCTGTCTCTCTCTCCTTCTCTCTCTCTCTTTCCCTCAAAAGTAAATAAACGTTAAAAACATTTTCTTTTAAAAAGAAGAAAATATATAGATAAAAAGTAATAGACCAGGAAAAAAAAACCTCCTATAACACAGAATACAAGCAGTCATTACAGAAACTTGAATCATTCTATATTAGTTTCCTCATCACATACTCCACTTCACATCCCAAAACAAGCAGACAAAGAACCCCAATTCATTATGTTCTCTTAAAACTATTGGGGCACCTGGGTGGCTCAGTCAGCTGAGTGTCTGGCTTCGGCTCAGGTCATAATCTCATGGTTCGTGGGTTCGAGCCCCGCTTCCAGCTCTGTGCTGACAGCTAGCTCAGAGCCTGGAGCCTGTCTTCAGATTCTATGTCTCCCTCTCTCACTGGCCCTCCCCTGCTCATGCTGTCTCTCTCTGTCTCTCTCTCAAAAATAAATAAAACATTAAAAAAAAACACACATACACAAAACTACTTTATGCCACGGGTATATCTGAAACCAAGTGGCCTTTTTTCTTGCCGAAGAATGGCCTCGCTGGGAAACGACAGAACTCTATACTTTGAATTTCTGAAAGCATTGCATTTTATGGCTGCTCATTTCATAGGCATCTATAGTCTATTACCACTCAACCTAAGATCCTATAAAGTAAATAAAACAACAAAACACAGAAACAGCAAGCTAACAAACATTTCAATTTAAAAAAAGAAGCACATAGTCCATAAAAACACCTCAAATGCTAAGGTTACGTCAGACCTGACTGAGTTCATAATCCTCCCCTGCGTGTGCTAGTGATGAGTGCGGAGCAGGCACACAAACCATTTGCAGCTGGTGAAATAAAAAGTATAAAAGCGGGTCATTTCGGTGATTTGTCCAAGCTTGTGAATATATTAGAACACCTTGTGTAATACTGGGTAAGGACATTATTTGCCCAAGATGACCAGCAGTCAGGATGCGGCAGCAGGTGAGAACTCACCGTTGATCTTGGGGAAGATAACCGTGTACCAAAGGAAATAAAGCTTTCAAATAAAACTCTGCTGTATTAGCTATGCAATCCTATAGCTCTTCCGTACTTTTGTTAGTATCGGTGCATAGAACTGGACAAGTAGAAATAAAATATGTATGTATCCTCCTTGGCTCGAAACCCATAGAATATTTGTGTGCGTGCGTGTGCCTGCGTGTGCCTGTGTGTGTGTGTGTTTTGCTGCCCCGTTTCCTCCATTTCTCTGTACTTGATAAGCAGTTATTCGATTAAGCTGTACCCGTCTAGGATCTACGATCCTACTCTAACTCTGTAGCGCACATTGTGTGCCGTGGTCCTCGGGGGTTAACGAACCGCACTGGTCCACTGCCTGGTTGTACAGATAAAGGTTTATTGGAACGCAGTCCTGCTCGTTTACACATCGTCTCTGGCTGCTTTCATATCTAATGGCAGAGCTGAGCAGCCACAACAGTCTCTGCCTGAATCTTCGGGGATTAGCAGATGGTCGCTGGCCCCTTGCCTGTTTCTGTAAACAACATTTTGTTGGAACGCAGCCACGCTCATTCATTACATACTGTCTATGATTGTTTTCCTGCTGTACCAGCAGAGCTGAGTAGTTACGACAGAATATATGGTCTCCAAAGTAAATACAAAGAGATTTACTACCCAGAACAACTTTGCTGACCACCATGGAAAGGAGCACTGCATTCCTGACAAAATTAACTGCTGAACAGATGCCTCACCAGACGTTCTGAAATATCTGAAAGGGCTTTAAAGACCAGTTTGAGGTGAACATCCCCCAACTATCTTTCTTTTAAATGCTTTATTTATTTTTGAGAGAGACAGAGCATGAGTGGGGAAGGGGCAGAGAGAGAGGGAGACAGAGAATCTGCAGCAGGCTCCAGGCTCCTAGCTGTCAGCACAGAGCCTGTCGTGGGGCTTGAACTCATGAACCGTGAGATCACGACCTGAGCCACAAGTCAGACGCTCAACAGACTGCCACCCAGGCCCCCCATCATTCTTAATATTTATTTTAGTTTTAAAACTCTGTGGTTTGAGACGGTGATTTCTAGGGAGCAATGGCCAGGTGGCAGTGAAAATGTCACATCTAAAATGACTGATGTCAGGGCACCTGGGTGGCTCAGTCGGTTAACTGTCTGACTTCGGCTCCAGTCATGATCTCACAGTTGGTGAGTTCGAGGCCTGCGTTGGGCACTGCGCTGACAGCTCAGAGCCTGGCGCCTGCTTCACATTGTGTCCCCACTTACTCCCAGCCCCTCCCCTGCTCATGCTCTGTCTCTCAAAAATAAACATTTAAAAACAAATTTCATTAAGTGACTATTTTGAGTTGTCACACATCAAGCATTTATATCAGAATGTAATTAAAGCAGAATTGCTCTTTGTTGCTTAAAGTAGAATGCATCCATCATTGTTTTATTAATATTTGGACACAAGTTGAAGTTTAAAACTTTCAGATTTAAATGATCAAAGTGAAGAGCAATGTGCTGCAAAGCGATGGGCTTCTGCTAAACCAACAAGAGATGTGTGTTGTCACCGTCTTGGCTTTCACCTTTGGAGAAGCCAAACAAAACGCTTCACGACAGGGACATTTTCAAACGTGTAACATACACCCTACTGCAGCCGCACCAGAGAATGACGTTCGCTGGACACGCCCACTCGGCTGCCCCCCAAACCCCCCAAACCGCTCTCTCCTACCAACCCGCCCTCCTCTCCCCCACGCCCACCCTCCTCATGAGACCAGTCTGCATCTGGCCACCAAAGCCATACGTGGGGCCACACCACACGAGTTTCTCCTCTCTCCTCACTCAGTTCCGCGGCTTTACCTCCACGTAGGCCTCAACCTGCCCCTCCCTTCCATCCCTCGCATCGCTGTCACAGTTCGGAATACGATGATTTTTTTGCTAGACAATTCAGACAGGCTTCTGACTTTTCTTCTCCATCTCACCAGGCCCCTCTCGCATCTGTCCTTCAGAAAGCAGCAAGTGTTAGAAGTGATGCCAGGAAGCCTGGACAGTTGGTTGCATTTAATCGAAAAGGACGAGGGGGGAGGCAGCCAGAGAGAGGGAAGAGCATCACAAAAAGCAAATGTGGGGGAGCGGGACCCGGACCTTGCCAGGCAAGTCAGAGCGGCTGGTGTGGCGGATGACAGAGGAGGTGGGGAAAGCAGTAAGCAGTGAGTCCACGGAGACCTTCGTAAGATTCAAACTATAATTCTATTTCCTGCTTATCCTCAGGTGCCCGGCCAACCACAGAGTCTGCGGCCACTGACAGTACTCAGGAGAAGAGTTCTCATGTGCCAATCTCCCCACTGAAATGCCTGCTGAATGGGAGGGAGAATGTTCAAACACTGAAATACGGGGGCGCCGGGGTGGCTCAGCTGGTTAAGCATCTGACTCTTGCTTTTAGCCCAGGTCATGATCTCAGGTTGTAAGATCGAGCCCAGCATGGGGCTGTGCACTGGCAGTGTGGAGCCTGCTTGCGATTCTCTCCCTCCCTCTTTTTCTCTAAATACACACACACACACACACACACACACACACACACACACACACGTGTATTTTTTTTCTTAAGAACTGAAATATAAAATGTTTGAGCCAGGGACTCCTCTCACTTAAAAAAAATTTTTTTAAGTTTACTTATTTGAGAGAGAAAGAGAGCTAGTGAGCAGGGAGAGAGAATCCCAAGCAGGCTCTGCACTGTCAGCCCAGAGCCTGATGCAGGGCTCGAACTCACAAACCACAAGATCATGACTCTTCTTACTATTTAAAGTCCTACCTCAAAAGCCACTTGTTTCTTTAAACCTTTCCGCCTGGTCTTCCCCAAGGATCCATGTGTCCCGTCTCTGTCTGGGTCTCCCAACTGCCCACGCTTCTCTCCTGGCTCTCACTCTCTCTCACTGTGAATGTCTTCGAATCGTGGTGGCCAAATGTAAATTCGCTAACACAGACTTGAGTATCTCGACTGTGAACAACCAACCAAATTACTACATTTTCTGTGTTCCTGAAGAGCCGAAAGGCACTGGTCTGTCACAAGGAAGAACTGACACCGAGAAGGCCAGCCCGCTCTTCAGTTCTGCATCTGCAGATGACAGGACTGAAAACGGAGCCTATGAGCTCTAACCATGGGATATGGAAACATGTTTGGTTTGGTTTGGTTTCTTTAATTTGTTTATGTCTTTATTTTATTTTGAGAGAGACAGACAGAAAGTGAGTGGGGGAGGGGCAAAGAGATGAGGAGACACAGACTCTGAAGCAGGCTCCAGGCTCTGAGCTGTCAGCACAGAGCCCAACGTGGGGCTCGAACCCATGGACCGTGAGATCATGACCTGAGCCGAAGTCACACGCTTAACCAACTGAGCCACCCAGGCACCCCAAAACATGTTTGGTTTTATGGCTACCACCACCCATCCCAGAGGCTCAGTAACTAGACACACATTTAAGGATCCGTCGGGATTCTAAGACATTGCCAGTATTAAAGAAGCAAAAGCTAACTTAGGGTGTGAGAGCAAAAAAGGGTACGTGTGTGTGACAGCGGCTACGGGCCCTCACCTGGCGAATTGACATGGTGCAGAGAATGTACAGGAAGATGAAGGAGCAGTCCGTGGTGTCATCCCCCAGCAGGTTCCGGTGAGACAGCCCTTGCACGTAGGAGAGGGGGGTGAAGGGGAGTTTTGCCACCACTCTGCCATCAAATCTGGAAAAGAAAGCACAAGGAATTGTTATTTTTGGAAGACTGACAAGCTTCTTAGTTCCAGGGAAGAACACGAGACAGAAATAGAACTCTAAGTCCCTTGATCTCTAAAAAACCAAAGTGATACTCTACAAAGAGACGTAACGAACAAGGATGTAAGGAAAGACCTAGATTTTTTCTATCAATCTTTTTCTACATTAATGATTCTTAATTTTTTCAGCATCAGAACCCTTTAACATTCTGAAAAATTACTGAGAACCCTATGTTGCTTAAAGGTTAGATCTACGAATATTTCTTGCTTTATAAATTAAAACTGAGAAATGTTAAAATATTTATGAAATCATGTAAAAGGTAGAGATAAATTCATTGTCTTAACAAATAGTGTTTATGAAAACTATCTTTTACATAACAAAAAAAAATTTAGTGGGGCTCCTGGGTGGCTCAGTCGGTTAAGCATCTGACTTTGACTCAGGTCATGATCTCATGGTCCATGAGTTCGAGCCCCACATCGGGCTCTGTGCTGACAGCTCAGAGCCTGGAGTCCGCTTCAGATTCTGTGTCTTCCTTGCTCTCTGACCCTTCCCCACTCATGCTGTGTCTCTGTCTCTCAAAAATAAATAAATGTTAAAAAAAAAAAAAGAATTTAGTGAGAAGAAAGACTCTTTTTTTTTTTCCTATGGGCAAATATCTTTTATGTTCTGTTTAACAGACTACTGCTGGGTTGTCATAGCTGTTTCAGTATTCAGGCTGTTGCAATATTCTACATCATGAAGCCTTGAAGCCTCTGGGAAATTCCACTGTACAGTAAAAAGAGAGTAAGAATAAAAAAGGAAAAAACCATCTTACAATTATCACGGCAGTGATTTTCATCTCAAGGACCTACTCAGAATCTCAAAGAGTTCTAGGGATCCCCAGACCATACTGAGAGAATCACTGTCCTAAACAGCGGCACAGTGAGATTTTGAGTCCCCGTTCAAGAGTCAGAGATTCCCAACACACACATTAAACAGGCTAGCATTTCTAAATAGAAATTCACGGACTATACAGTCGTGAGTGAAAAAAGTGGATTCTTAAAACGCATATACAATATTCGGAGATAATTTTTAAGAAACCGTTAGTATTTGAAAGTACTCTTTTTACTTTTCTAAAATATAAAAGAAGAATATTTCTAAAAGAGAAAAGCTTAGAAAAAAGTTCTAAAAATGCATGTCAGCATTTATGTTGTTTCTTCTATACTTGTATATGAATAAGTTGTATAATCAGTCAATAACAAAAATTATTTAAATTAATGTGATTAAGGATAGTGATACTTCATAATATTAGAGAAATGTATGACCACATCAGCTAGATTATGCAGAGCGTCTTTAATTCCAGTTAAAGCAGCTAGAAAATTCCCTCTTAGGAAACACTTGGTACTTAGAATGTTCTATGGAGGGAGAGGGAAAAGAGAAGTAGCAATACCATCTTTGTCTTTCAGGGGGAAAAAAATCCCTAACTATCCAGATCAACTATGGTGGTTCTAAAGAGCTTCTTACATAACTGTACTGCAAAGAATATAGAAGAGAATGAATTTGACATCTTCTATTCGTACGACCATCCACTCACTACTTCCAATTGTCTTCCCAGTACATATTCACAGGGAAAGGCTTGATCGTGAAGTGATTTTGCTCACATATGACAACGGTATTTAAAGATCTGCTTGAAGTAATCACTGTCATTCTCTCCTAAGCTCACAAAAGCCAAACAAAAGTAATAATCTTTTCAGAAGGTATCCCCATTCTCTCAGAAGAACTGGTAAATGCAGCTGCCCCGACACTTCCTGGCTCCGTGCTGCACACACCATGCACACATCCAGGAACGCCGCGGTGACAGTCCACAGGAGAGTCGGACCGTGAGAAGAAGGGGCAGGACAGACATAAGCTAGGCTGCCTGGCCCCTCTTCTCGCTAACATACAAACCCAATAAATTAATCACATATGGTCATTTTACCATAGAATCAAAAAAGAAATTCAGCCAGGTTTCAGGATACAAAACCAACATAGAAAAATAATTCTGTGCATTGCTATACACTAACAATGAGCTACATCACAAAGAAATAAAGAAAACAGTCCATTTACAATAGCATCAAAAACAACAAAATACTTAGGAACATACATAAACAAAGAGATAAAAGATCTGTACAATGAAAACTCCTAAGACACTGATGAAATAAGTTGATGACGGCTCAGTCAGTTGAGCGGACAGACTTCAGCTTAGTCGTGATCTCGTGGTTCATGAGTTTGAGCCCCACATGGGGCTCTCTGCTGTCAGTGTGGAACCTGTTTTGGACCCTCTGTCCCCCTCCCTCTACCCCTCTCCTGCTTGTGCTCTCTCTCTCTCTCTCAAAAATAAGCAAACATTAAAAAAATGTTTTTAAGAAGTTGAAAAAGACAAATGAAAAGATATCTGTATTCATAGATTGGAAGAGTTAATATTGTTAAAATGTCTATACCACACAAGGCCATTTATAAATTCAATACAGTATCTATCAAAATTCTGATGGCAATATAATCCTAAAACTTATATGTAACCACAAAAAGTCCCACAGTAGATAAAGCAATCTTGAGAAAGAACAAGGCTGGAGGTATCACACTTCCTGATTTCAAACTACTTTACAAAGCTGTAATAATAAAAACAACATGGCACCGGCATAAGAACAGATACACAGGCCTGTGGAACAGAACTGAGAGTCGAAAAATAAACCCATTCATATCAGTCAATTAATATTTGACAAGGGAACTGAGAATTTCCAATGGGAAAAGGACAGTCTCTTCAATAAGTGGCGCTGGGAAAACCGGGCAGCCACATGCAAAAGGATATTAGACCTCTAACTTACACCACTCCAGAGATGAACTCAAAATGAATTAAGGACTTAAATAAAACTCCTAGAGGAAAACGTAGAGGAAAAGCTCCCTGACGCTGGCTATCATTTTTTGGATACCACACCAGGAGCACGAGCACCAAATCAACAAGCGGGACTACACTGCAGGGAAAGGCTTCTGCACAGCGAAGGAGACAAGCAAGACAAGGAGAGGCAGCCTATGAACTGGCAGAAAAAATCTGCAAATCATACATCTGATTAAGGAGTTAATATGCAACATATAAGGAGCTGAAAATTCAATAGCAAAGAAAACAAATAATCTGAAAAGGGCAGAGGATCTCCACAGGCATTTTCCTAAATAAGACACACAGGTTGGCAAGAAATACTAATCATCATGGAAATATAAAGCAAAACCACAATAAGGTATCAATTCACTTCTGTAAGAATGGCTATTATTGAGAGAGAGAGAGAGATGGTAATACTAAGGATGTTAGAGAAAAGAGAACCACTATGCACTATTAGTGGGAACACAGACGGTGCAGCCACTAGAAAAAACAAAATAGAGGTTCCTCAGAAACCACCATGTGATCCAGCAATCCCACCTCTGGGTATAAATCCCAAAGAAATGATACAAATTACTATCTCTACTTAATGTTCATCACAGCATTATTCACAATAGCCAAGACAAGAAAATATCTTACGTGTCCACTGACAAATGAAGAGATAAAATGTGAGACAAGATATATAGATAGATATCATACATACAATGAAGGGTTACTGAACCATAAAAAGGAAGGAAATCCTGCCACTTGAAAGAACATGAATGAACCTTGAGAGCATGCCTGATGCTACATGAAATGAGTCAGAGAGAGACCAATACTGTACGCTATCACTTAAATGCGGAATCTAAAAAACCTGAACTCATGGGGCGCCTGGGTGGTTCAGTAGTTGGATGAGCGTCGGATTTCGGCTCAGGTCGTGATTTTCCCATTTGTGGGTTTGAGCCCCACGTCGGGCTCTATGCTGACAGCTCCAGGGACAGCTGACAGACGGGATGGGATGGGAGAAATAGGAAGATGTTGGTCAAAGGACACAAACTTCAGTTACAAGATGAGTAAGCTCTGGGCATCTGATGTATAGCCTAGTGATTGCAGTAACTATATTATATTATATTATATACTCAAAGTTGCTAAGACAGTAAGTCTTACGTGTTCTCATCACAACAAAATGATAACTATTTGAGGCGAAGGATATTTTCACAAACCTTACTGTAGTAATCGTGTTATAATAAACACGAGTATCAAGTCATTACATGTATACCATGCATGTACACAAACATACACAATGTTGTATGTTGTATGTCAATTATAGCTCAATAAAGCTGGAAAAAAAGGTTTTGGAAAACCATTGATGTCCCATAAGCTATTCACTTATGGGAAAGTTAGTATCTACCACGTATGAGACCTTAAGCCAGCCATAAATATGGAGAAAAAAAAAGTTCCAAGAATTCTTACTTTTAATGAATTAATTTTTTTAATGTTTATTTATTTTTGAGATACAGAGAGAGAGAGAATGCGAGCAGGGGAGGAGCAGAGAGAGAAGGAGACACAGAATCAGAAGCAGTTTTAGGCTCTGAGCTGTGAGCACAGGGCCCAACGCGGGGCTTGAACTCACAAACCGTGAGATCATGACCTGAGCTGAAGTTGGCCGCTCAACTGACTGAGCCACCCAGGCGCCCCTAATGAATTAATTTTTTGAGGAGACTTGAGGATTGTCAGAGAAGTAGCTAAGTGAACTGATGTCTAGCCTGATAAAGAAGAGGGTTGCAGAATGAAGGGGAGAGGTGCAAAGAGAGGGAGAGAGAGCTGGTAGGTTATTATTACACCTGGGAGATTATTCTCTGCGGTTCCGCTACTGAGTAGAAACACGGGGAGGCATATTTTGGTCCAGTGAAATGAATTACTTTCAAACCCTAAAAACTATTTGATAAAAATATGTTATCTCAGAAATCAAGTTCTTCATTATTGGAAATAATTAAACAGAGGATGTAAAATTATATACTAGAGGTATTATTGAAGGGATTTTGTATTAGGACAGAACTTATGTGTTAAATGACTTTTCAGATCTCTTCTAAGATTGTAATGTTTTGGCTTTCTGGAAATGATCCAGGCTGAAAGCCAAAAAGAAATAAATAGTGAAAAGCCCTGCCTCCTATCGCTTCTCTGGAAATCTGGAAACTCAAGTCCTTCCCATCTTAATCGAACCTCAGGCTTTTTTCTTAAAATCTGCTAGCTGTCCAAAAATTTTAAGACTAAAAAGGATATTAGAGATACTGCAGCCCATTCTACAATAAACAGGTGATCAAGATGAAATTCAGAGAAATTATTAAAAATTGAATAATACAATCAAAATACATACTGTTTGGGGCACCAAGACAGAGTGCAAACAAGGGATGGGCAGAAAGAGAGAGACAGAGAGAGGGAGAGAGACCCACACACAGAATCCAAAACAGGCTCCAGGCTCTGAGCTGCTAGCACAGAGCCCAATGTGGGGCTTTAACTCACAAACTGTGAGATCATGACCTGAGCTGAAGTCAGACACCTACTGACTGAGCCACCTGGTGCCCCTTTATTAATTTTTAAAGATTTTATCTTTAAGTAACCTTTACGCCCAACATGGGACTCAAACTTACAACCCCGAGATCAAGAGTTGCATGCTTCATCAACAGAGCTGGCCAGGTGCCCCAACTGGACTACCTTTTAGTATTTTATTATTAAGTTTTTGACCCTCTTCCAGTTGTTCTAATTCAATTCAGCTTAGAACTCAAGAGAAGGAGAAAGCAGGGAGAAAGGAAAGAGGGGAAAATTTGGAAAGAATGAGAACATGTTATTGGTCTGATCATATGATTATCTTTCTAGAAAACCAGAGAACCAAACTGAAACCTACTAGAATCTATTAGAGTTCGGCAAGTTACTCTATGGTCAGTTACAACATAAAATGACAAAAACTGGTAACCCGTTCTTATACCAACAGTAATGCACTAGGTGATACAAAATACACGCAAGACTTATTAGGTAACCACAAAATCACATAAAGTAAACTTAGCGAAACACCTTGTTCCTAGATGAAAGTATGAAACATTATAAAGGTGTCTAATGCTTCAAAATTAATGTATGAATTTAATAAGCTTGAAGTCAAAACTCAAATGGGATGTTAGGTGAAGCTGAGACAGGAGCGATTCTAAAATTCAAGTGAAAGAACATGTGTCTCAGGAACAGTGAACTATGCAGTTAGAATACAATCGTATATAGACAAATAAAATAAAGTTTGAAAAACAGGCGGGGGCCAAAGCATGGAATGCTGCCAAAAGCCCGTTTGGAGTGTGGACCGAAGTCAGTAGTCAGAGCAGCACGATGCTGTGGACTTTACAGAGTCCGAGACACATGAGTTACATCCCAGCTCAACGTTTACTAGCTTTGAAACATTGGGCAAGCTAAATAACTTCGAGTTTCACGTTCTCATAAATAAAATAAAAACTATGGTCCTCATCTCAGAAGGCTGTTAAGGGGCGTCTGGGTGTCTCAGTCAGCTAAGGCTCCAACTTCGGCTCAGGTCATGATTGCATGGTTCATGAGTTCAAGCCCAGCATCGGGCTCTCTGTTGTCAGCAAAGAGCCGGCTTTGGATCCTCTGTCTCCCTCTCTCTACCCCTCCCCTGTCTGTTCTCTTTCAAAAATAAAAAAAATAAAAAAATAAAAAGAAATCGTGGCTTCAGTAATAAAGAGTTTTAAAAAAAGAAGGCTGTTAAAATTACAAAGGCAACAAAAGCTCAGGGTTTAGTGCAGTGGCCAACACGCAGTTACTAGTCCATCAGTAGCAGATGTGGTTATTAGGCAATGAGGAACGTGCTTTTGGGGGTGGTTAACCGAATGCCACGAAGACAGGACACCTGAGCAGAGAGAGAGCAGCTAGGAAGCCACTGCCACAGCCAAGGTTAAGGGTAATAGCAGAGAGGAAAGGTAACAAGCTGAAACTAGGAGGAGGGCGGTGTTGCATGGACGAATAGAGGAGAGGGAGGCGGGGGAGGAGGAAGGGAAGGAGGGAGGGAAGACTGCACAGGTGGCTAGAGGACTAGACAGACACACACGGGTAGGGTACACGGAACTGTTAACTGATGGAGTAGAGGGCTGATTGTTAGAGATAACTCAGTGTCTAGCAGTAAACTTGGGACAGGCTGGGTACACAAGAAATGTGAGCTGAAAGGAAGGAAGGAGAGGGAGGGAAGCTATAAAGGCTTCAACTCCAGGTGACTCGCACCTAGTGCCACTGAGAGACGCACAAGTATCAGGAAGCCTCTGCTCTGGCAGAGAACGTGATGGGTTCCACCTAAGTCTCAAAAGTAACAAACAGAAATAAGCCACTCTAAGGCCGAGGGACAGGCTGTTCTGTAGCCCAAGAAAAAGGCCAAATATAGTTGGGATAGAGTGTTATTGTTATAGAATTTCTCTCTCTGTAAGAGATCTCTCTGTAATGGATCTTCTACAAATTACGATGACCTCCACAGAAGAAAGAACGGTAAGTTTCTAGCTAGTAAGTCAACATTTCCTATATAGATGTCTATTCCATTCGAAGGCCATAAGCTGCCTGAGAGCTTAGACCGGGCAGTCTTCTTTTACCTCCCACAGTAGGAGGCCCCAGAACATGGCATGCAGCTCTTCAACCCGAATAAACAGTAAAAATAGTTGAAATCTACTATAAATATTCATGTAGAGCCCTCACAGACAACTGAAAACTGGAGGGAGAAAATCAAAGGAAGGCAAATGAAAAATATGTTATAGTACTTTGCGGTTATGTGACTCCATGATTATAATCAAATATATTAGCTTCATTCAGCAACTAAACCAACTATGGATTCAAATGAAAACCACATGCCATGGGGCACCTGGGTTGCTCAGTCGGTTGAGCATCCAGCTTCGGCTCAGGTCATGATCTCACGGTTCGTGGGTTCGAGCCCTGCATCAGGCTCTGTGCTGACAGCTAGCTCAGAGCCTGGAGCCTGCTTCAGATTCTGTATCTCCCTTTCTCTCTGACCCTCCCCTGCTCACACTGTCTCTCTCTTTCTCTCAAATATAAATAAAAACATTAAAAAAAATTTTTTTTAAAGAACACCACATGCCAAGTTCTAGTTTTAACTATAGAACAAAGTGAAAGAACTGGTAAAGTCTTCTAAAAAGATAATCAAAGATTACCTCCTACTGTAAATAGTGAACATAAGCCAAACGATCCATTTCCATGTTTCACAACTTAGTTTACAAGTCAAGACCTCTCCCTGCTTAAACCTAATGTCAACACTCTCATCAGTAAAGAGATACAGTCTTTGAACATTAAATTTACATTATTGATGTGCATTATTTTTTCCAAACATTATTGATATGTTAATACTGAAATAAACACTCTCAATACAATATTTACTGCTGAGATTAGCCTGTCTTATTATAAGACTCTTGGAGGTATCCGGGCTAAAATAAACTATGACCAAAGAGTTAGTAAGAGACATTTTCATCAACTACATTCAGACTCATACTTTTGAGAATTTGGTTCCATGGCAATTGGTTCAGTAACTAGTATTTTGTTTTTATTTGAGAGAGAGAGAGAGAGAGAGAGAATGTGTGAGTGGGGGAGAGGGGCAGAGGGAGAGAGAATCTCAAGCAGGCTCCATACTCAGTGCAGAGTCCAACACAGGGCTCAATCCCACAATCCTCGGATTATGACCTGAGTTGAAATCAAGAGTTGGACGCTCAATCGACTGAGTCACCCAGGTGCCCCCATTAACTAGTATTTTCATAAATGAACAACTGACATCTTAGAAATTAGTAATCACAATTTAAAATTTTTTTAATTTATTTTATGTTACTTTTGTTTGGGGAGGGGGAGAGAGTGAGCAAGAAGGGGGAAGGGGCAGAGGGAAAGAGAATCCCAAGCAGACTCCATGCTTAGCACAGAGCCTGATGCAGGGCTCAATCCAAGGTCCCTGGGACCATGACCTGAGCCAAAATCAAGAGTTGGATGTTCAACTGACTGAGCCCGCTGCCCCATAACTCAAAATTTTTTGATTCATTGGTTCGTGAGTTCAAGCCCTACATTGGGCTCGCTGCTGTCAGTGTGGAGCCTGCTTTGGATCCTTTGTCTCCCTCTCTCTTCCCCTCCCCTGCTCAGGCTCTCTCTCTCTCTCAAAAATAAATAAAACATTAAAAAAATTTTTTTTGATTCACATTTCAAATGGGATCAAATTCCTACCTGAGAATAGTACAGAAACCATGAAGGAGGAAACTGGGGTATATATTTACAACTATTTTTTAATTTACTCAGTAAATATCTATAAAAGCCCTGAAGCCTAGCGAGCTGTGACATGTGAAGACTGTAAGGAACTCACAGTCTGTTAGAGGCAGACATGACATCAGTTTGGTAAAGAAACATAAAACTAGGGAATAAAACAAAATGCTGACCCTCTAGCAAAGCAGGACTCAAATCTGTCACAAAAGTCACACAATCAAGCTAAGGCCAATCAGACTAGATACACAGACACACTGCATTAACCTTAAAAATATTATTTAAAAAATCAGAAGTATAAGAAAACTAGAAGTTAAGCGTCACATTTAAAAAGTATAGATGAAGGGCACTTGGGTGGCTCAGTCAGTTAAACGTCCAGCTTCAGCTCAGACCATGATCTGTTTATGAGCTGGAGCCTCACACCGGCTCCCTGCTGTCAGCACAGAGCCTGCTTTAGATCCTCTGGGCCCCACTTTCCTGCCCCTCCCCCCTCAAAATAAATTAACATCAAAAAAAATTTAAGTATAGATAAGTACTTAGCCAGCTCTACACTACCCAAAATGTGACAATTTAAGAAGAATATTTGAGTATTTGAGCTGTAAACAGACACTAGTTAATTATAAAACCTTCCAGTGTTTGCTTTGCCTGGTAATTCGTGGTGATACGTATTCAAGAAATGACAGAAAGTACGGCAGGGTGATTAGAATTCTAGGACAGAAATCATGAGACTCCTAGATACCTTAGTCAAGTGATTTCATCTTCCAAAGGTCCCTTTCAGCTCTACAGGTCTATGATTTTAGTAATCATTAGCTAAAAGGAAATTTTATATTAAATCCATTTTGGACACCTCCTCTAGTTCTCAGCCAAGTAAAAACAGCCACTCACCTCCTTTCCCCAGCTGCACTTCATACACACAGATTTCTATTGTTATAATAGCCATCAGTGTATTTGTTTATCTATCTTTTCTTCCCATAAAATTGATTATTGCTGAGGGCAGGGGCCACGCCTTATTTGTTATATCCCGATACCTACCACAGCAGCCCGGCACAGATGAGGTGCTGCGCTGGTGGGGAGGGAAGAATGGACTAGAGGAAGAGGGGCGGTGCGGGGAGAGGGAGAGACAGACAGCAGGGGAGCAGGGGAGGAGCAGGAGGAAAGGAGAGAAAAGAGGGAGAGAAGGAAACTCTACTTCCTGGAGGTGAGGCAGGTGGGCCCGGACAAGGATTCAATGACTGCTTGTCATCTCTGGATACTTCCCCAGTTTCTACCAAAAGTAGTTCCACAAGCCTGCGATCTGCCAGTTTAGACAACAGTAACTTGCTTTTTATCGTTAACAGTTGTTAAGAGTCTATTTAAAGAGTCAAACATCTCTCTAGGACCACCTTCATTTTGAACCAGGATGTTAGGAAGTAACTTAAAAACACACAGGACGGGGGACTTGAGTGGCTCAGTCAGTTGAATGTCCAACTTCAGCCCAGGTCATGATTTTGTGGTTTGGGAGTTTGAGCCCCACGTTGGGCTCTGTGCTGACAGCTCAGAGCCTGAAGCCTGCTTCGGATTTTGTGTGTCTCTCTCTCTCTCTCTGCCTCTCATCTGCTTGCTCTCTCTCTCTCTCTCTCTCTCTCAAATATAATAAAAATTTTTAAAAATAATAATATGGAAAGAAGAAAATATAAAATGAGGCAATTAAGCATATTATTAAAAAAAAAAAACAAAACCAAAAAAGCACACACAGGACAGGGGCGCCTGGGTGGCTCAGTCGGCTAAGCGTCCGACTTCGGCTCAGGTCTTGATCTTGCCATTTGAGTTCTAGCCCCACATCGGGCTCTGCGCTGACAGCTCAGAGCCTGGAGCCTGCTTTGGATTCTGTGTCTCCGTCTCTGCCCCTCCTATCCTCGTGCTCAGTCTCTCTCTGTCTCTCGATAATAAATAAACACTTAAAAAAATTGTTTAAAAATACACAAGACATATTAAATATTTTTTAATATCTTCAATATTAAAAAGGGTGAAAAAGTTTTCATAGAATTGTAGTTTCTCAGAATTGAATTTCCTTATTTTGGTAATAGGATTGAAGTTATACAAGAATGCCCATGCTTATAGGAAATACACAGTTTAGTAGTTATGGGTAAAGGGGCATGAACTCCATGATATACTCTTGAATCATTAAGAAAAATACATAAATGTATGTACGAGTACATATATGATATAAAGAGACAAAAAAAGAGGAAGAAAATGGAACAAAATGGGTGAATCTGTATAATGGATATGTTATTTTTGTAACTTTTATATACATTTGAAATATTAAAATATTACCCAAAAAAGTTAGTTGCTCACACACAGACAACAGCAGTGATGCATGCGAAACCATATTATTATTAACGTTTACTCACATGGAATTGAACATTCCCATCAGGGCAGTAAAACAAAAGCCAATCGCGAACATGGATTTCATCCGGACCTACAAAAAGACCCACGACTGTCATTTCACACTAAGGAAAACCGCCACTAAGGCACACCCCCAAAAGTGTGGTTTTGTGCCAGGTTTAGAAGGCACTTCACGGCAAAAAGCTGTTTGTTGGCTAATCCGCCCTCCACCTCCAAGCCCTTCCCCTTCCCCCTACTGAAGAATGCTTCCGGGGCAGCCCTACAACCTACTTCTGCCTGATGACTCACAGGTACTGAATGAATTTCTAAAAGGGACAACCTTTGACCAGCATCCCTTTAGGCTTTTGGCTCATTCTTCTTGCCCAGAACGAAGAACAAAGTGGCAAAAGGTAAAGCGTTATCAAATACCCAAACAACCATAACCTAAGAATGGCTAACTTAAGTCCTTAATGACATTACCAGCCTGCCACACCAGCCCAGGGACGGAACTCAACTACTTGAAGGAGTAAAAAAAATCTTTATCTCTTTAGGTCATTGTTGGTTAAGTATTCTGTTACTCACAGCTACCTTCTTACTCAATTACGTATGTGGTAGAAGTATAAGCAATCAAAAGATCAGAAAAATGTAAGATTAATAGTTGTTGTCTCCGGGGTCCCCTGGGTGGTGTCAGTTAAGTGTCCAACTTGACTTCAGCTCAGGTCTTAATCTCAGAGTGTGAATTCGAGCCCCAGTTGGGCTCTGTACTGCTAGTGTGAAACCTGCTTGGGGTTCTCTCTCTCTCCCTCTCTCTCTGCACTTCCCCCGATCAAGTTCTCTCTCTTCAAATAAATAAATGAACTTAAAAAAAAAATAACTGTTATCTTTGGATGACAGGCTTATCAGCAACTTTTCTCTCTTCTTTCTGTAGTTTCTGAATTTGGTGTTGTAAACATTTATAATTATGTCAACAGAGAAGTTATTTTCAAAAAGATGCACTTCTAAATTACAGCCTTGCTTAATAAGAATTTTAAGAAATGGAAGATAATATAGCAAAGGTCTCTCAGTAAGCAAAGTTCTGTGCTAAACATACAGAAATTAAATAGAAAAGTTAGGCAAGCCTATAATTAGCCTACCTATGCCTTAGAGAGACGTGTTTGAACAAACTCTACAGTCTACACATAATGAGTAAATGAGTAAGAAGATCACTTGGTTTTTTGTTTTTTAATTTATTTTTTAATTTTTATTTATTATCAAGAGACAGAGAGATACAGAGCATGAGCAAGGGACAGTCAGAGAGAAGACAGAGAATCCGAAGCAGCTCCAGGCTCTGAGCTGTCAACACAGAACCTGACGTGGGGCTCGAACCCAGGAACCGTGAGATCATGACCTGAGGCGAAGTCAGATGCTTGACCAACTGAGCCACCCAGGCGCCCTGAAGATCACTTGTCTTTACACTTTATGGTGTGCCTGACACTCGGGACACAAGGCCTCTAAAGAACAAAGGCAACGATAAAGGCCATCTCTAACACTCCAACTCAGACACTGGGCTGACACAGGTCGCCAGAAAACCAAAGACTCAGCAATGACATGAGAAAGAAAAGGAAAATAGATACTTCGGGGGCTCAGTCAGTTAAGCATCCGACATTAGCTCAGGTCACAATCCCATGGTTTGTGAGTTCGAGCCCCGAGTCAGGCTCTGCGCTGAGTGTGTGGAGCCTGCTTGGGATTCTCTCCCTTTCTCTCTGCCCCTCCCCTGTGCACACATGTGCTCGCTCTCTCTCTCTCAAAATAAATAAATAAATAAATAAAAACACACATACAAAAAAACAGAACACTTCATTCGAAACATACAGGGAAAGCGAATCAGGAGCTGGGTGACAGGGACGAAGTATGCGTTCTGGCCCAAAAGCTCTTCTTATGACTGAAATCAAAATTTAAGCCCAGGAGTACGTTTCCACTCTGGTCAGGGAACACCCAGGACATTAAAGTGTGAATTTCAGAAAAGGTTAAGTACAGTGTACTTGATGCAGATCAGGGTCTTTTGCTAAAAAACCATTTTGTAGTTTACCATAAAACTGTAGTTAAGACTCTTACCATTGATAGGTCTCTGTTGTTATTTTTCAGTTTCTCTTCTTGCCTCTCTGAAAAGAAGGAACAAACTGGTTAACATACACAGTGCTGAGCACAAAGCGGATGTGACGCTGTCCCTGAAGGTGAGCACGAAAGCACTTCTGTCTCAGTATCACTTAAGAAGCTGAGCAAATACCGGAACACTGTACACGTTATAGTAGCAGAAACTACAGCCCAGTGTGCAGGCCCGTCCTCCTGGGGGCCTTTTCTTCCTGTTCTTTTTTTTATCGATAGTTTATTACCAAGTTGGTTTCCATATAACACCCAGTGTTCTTCCCCACAAGTGCCCTCCTGCATGACCATCACTCCCTTCCCCTTCCCCTCCCTCTTCAGCCCTCAGTTTGTTCTCAGCATCTACTTAAAATGCAAAACTGTCCAAAATTATGATACTCCCAAGCGTAAAATCCTGGCATGGCTTTTCGTTCCTCAAATCGGGTTCCAGCGTCAACGCAAGATTGCTGTCTGGCCCTGCTTATTCTGCAACCTCATTTCCAACCCTCGCCTCCGCACCCTCCCCTCCATTAATTTTTATGTTCCTGCAACACCAAACAACTCTAGGTCACTCTCTATATGAAGCCTTTCTCTAGATTCAATGTCTTTGTTCATGAAGTCATTTCTATTTGGATGACAAGCTGTCCCAATTTTCCCTGGCTCATTCCAATTTTAGCTCCGAAAGCCACACATCCCAAGGAACTCCTCAGTCTTGATCAACTGGGATTTCTATCTAGAATGCTTCATCCTGTCACTATCCAATCCCTTTCTGGCTAGCTAGTACTAAACTTTAAAAAAATGTTTTTAATTTTTATTTATTTTTTGAAAGAGAGAAAGAACGTGAGCAGGAGAGGGACCAAGAGAGAGGGAGACACAGAATCTGGAGCAGGCTCCAGGCTCTGAGCTGTCAGCACAGAGCCTGACATGGGGCTCAAACCCACGAACAGTGAGATCATGACCTCAGCTGAAGTCAGATGCTTAACCGACTAAGCCACCCAGGTGCCCCAGTATTCAACTTTTTTTAAGCCTCAGCTCTGTCTCATCTCCTTTCGAAAATCTTGATTTCCTTGGTATTATTCTAGAGAGCTTTCTAGAATATGAAAATATTCTGTATCTGTGCTGCCAGTAAGTAGTCACTAATTACATGTGGTTCTTGAGAAAAGAAAATGTGGCCAGTGTGATAGAGGGGCTAAAATTTTAACTTTATTTAACTGTAAGTAATTTAAAAAGCCAAATGTAGCTAATGGCTGCTATATGAGACAATGTAGTCTTGGACACTGGATTAGAAGTCCTTCTTTATGCTTCCAGAATATTCCATGTAGACCTTTATCATTATACTCACTGAATTTGTACATTCTGTTATAATGATCTGTTTATATACCGATGGACCCAACTAGATGGTAGGCTCTTGGAGGACAAGGCATCTCCATGCTTTCCTCATCTCTGTATCCTCAGTAACTGGCATGGGGTTAGTTGCTCAACATTGTAGTGTGTGCTCAATGTTTGTTTCATGAATGACTCAGCAATATAATAAAAGTGGAGCTGAAGACAAAGCACTCCAAAAATCCTTTTCTAGGAACAGCAGTCCTTTATAATAAAGCTGGTAGCCTAAACAGGCTGAAAAAGCACAAAGAACCTCAAAATTGAGAGCAAACTAAAGTGATACAGTTTTTCTGAAGCTCTATCCCATTGTTTCCCAATTATGTCCAAAACAGAACCTATAACCGTAAGTCCTGTCACAGCAGGCTGTGTGGATACATGGCTTAACAAGAATACAGCAACACAGGTGTATGATACATGCCAGCACTACTATCATTCTTGAAGACTCTTCACTTCAAATTGCTAGTAAGTACTGACCATATACAAATAGAGCAGTTTTGGTTGGGTTTTAAATAATTCAGAAATAAGTTAATATTCACTGGATTTTGGAGGAGGTGAAAAATGCAAATCTCTTAGATGTTTGCTTTCTCTCCTGCCTAGTGCGGATAAATTCACGGCAGAGCACAATCGGCTGTACAAGATGTAGTTAGACGGTCTAGAAGCTAAGACTAATTCTCAACACAGGCAATTTACTCGTGGGCAAGCAATGGCTGATTATGTCTGAGGCTGCCTAAAAGGCGTATGTTACGTGCTCCAATGATTTCACGTTTCCCTAGGGGACCATTCCCAACAGAAAAAAACAAAAAAGACAGTATATAAAAAGACAAAGTTGAGTTTTAAAAAGAAACCTCGGGGCACCTGGGTGGTTCAGCTGACTTCAGCTCAGGTCATGATCTCACGGGTTCATAAGATAGAGCCCTGTACCGGGCTCTGTGCTGAGAGCGTGGAGCCTGCTTGGGATTCTCTCTCTCTCTCTCTCTCTCTCTCTCTCTCTCTCTCCCTCTCTCTTTGCCCCTCACTTGCATACACGCATACACACTCTCCCTTTCAAAGTAAGTAAATAAATGTAAAAAAAGAAACATGTAAAGTGCTTACTTAAGTGTGTCGTAGATGGGTAAGTACTCGATAAATTCTGACCACTATTTATTTTATTTACTTATATTTTTATTTAACTAACTCACACTAAAGCTTTAAGATTCAACTAAAACATGACCTCTTCAAGAAAAACTGATCCCCTAGCTTGGTTTAGATCCTTTTCTCTTTATTTTATAACACTCAGAATATGTGCCTACAAAAGTATTTCCCATACTGCATTAGTCTGTTTTCCCTCTCTGGACAGACTTCTAACGGGCAGAACTTTGTCTGCTTTGTCTCTCTGGTGCCGACCAGAGCACCTGAGCCAGAGTAGGTAACAGCTGCATCCGGCCACAATGCTAAATGAGTAAACCATTTGGAAAACATCAGATACACTAAATTCAAAAGGTTTAATCAGAACAGGACGGTGGCATAGTCCAACTTGATAGAATTCTCTCCTAGGATAGAATTAATGGCAGTAACCTAGGTAGAGACATAGTTCCTGCACCAAACACACAGTTTCACAGTTTTTTCCTGATTTCAAAATCAGGAAGTACCATAAAATATAAATACAAATTATATCTAATCACTTATCTTTTTGGAACAGAATTACACTCTGTAATTAAGTTCTAAAATACACTGAAAATCCAAAAACATGCATTACTTTCCAGACCAGATAAAAATTACGCAGCAGAAAATTTCCCACTTGCTGGTGGATTATTTCCATCATTAGTCAATTCTCAGTAAGGAAGCCATGGCAACAATACAAGTTACTCAGACTTAACTGGAAATAATCACATCAGTCATGAAAAAAAAATACACTTTTATCAAACTATGCCAAGAACCCTCAGCCAAACTCAAAAGCCACAACGGTCAGCATCATTTTACTAAAACTAAAATTTCAAAGCTAAGAGCAAAAAGTAGCAACTGCTTGAACTTACCCTACAAAGTGGATAAGAGATAACCAAGTTATGGGAACGTATGCGAGTGCTTTGGAAACCACAAAATTATTCAAACATGAGTTACCACTGTTAACAACTACATGACATTTTCATTACCTGAGAATTTATTTTTCCAGGTGAATAATTTGCACATTTCCAAAATTCGTTTGCAAATTTTGTGTATATCAAAAACTCATCTTACCTATTTTCTTCTTTTGCTGTCGACCAGCTGACTCTGTTATTGTTTCCTTCTTCTTTTCCACTGTAAACACAGTAATATGGCAAAAAATTAATCATGCAGTATGCTAAAGAAATGAAGGATGCCTTACCATAGCTGAACCAATGAAAGAAGCTCACAAGAAAGTTACACACTGCCTTTGATTATGGTCATGAGTAAGTCAACTGATCTGCTCCCAGACCTGCTGTCAGGAAAAGGCAGACACAGGAATCTAAGACTAAAACATTACTGCAAGCATCACCAAACACCCAGAAAGGACTGCGTAAAGGATACAATAATAATAACTAATGAAACAATAAAAACTAAGATGACTTTTAAGTCATCAGCTGAGGGTGATTGCGTTAGGTTGAGTCTAAGCACAATTTTCAAATCCTGCTTTCAGATAACTAAGGTTAATTATAGTTCATTCTCCTATTCACTGCAGAAGGTAGGAATTCACGGATTCTGTTAATGGGGCCTAAGTAACAGGCATTGTTCTAGGTAGATAAAAAAGATAAACATGATCCTTGCCCTCTAAGGAGCAATCTAGTGAGGGCAGACAACTGAGTAACAATTATAGTACAGGAAAGTGCCAAGATAGGCATATGCACAAAGTAGGGAGATAAGGAGAGTCAAAACAGCTAAGACGGGGGTTCTTAGCTGGCTCAGGCGGGAGCATGCAACTCTTGATTTCAGGGTTGGGAGTTCGATCCTCACGCTAGGGATAGAGATTACTTAAAAACAAACAGATAAAGGAACCTAAGACCAACTTCTTTGGATGCATTTCAAGTAATATGATGAGAGAGTAAAAGTAACCTTTTGAAGAGGAATAATGTAACATATTTAAATTTTATATTTACTGTCTTTGATCTACCCACTTATCATAGTCCACCTATGAACGCACCAAGAACAGGTATGTCAAAAATTACCTTCAGTTTATTTACATTCTTTATTCTATATATTATACAGCATATTTCTGTTACTAGCAAATAGTACAGTACACGTACTATTTCTGAAAGTTGTATTAAAAAGGCGCCTGGGTGGCTCAGTCAGTTACCCATAAGCAGGTCATGATCTTACAGTTCGTGGGTTTGAGCCTCGCATTGGGCTCTGTACTGACACTGCTGAGCCTGGACTCTGCTTTGGATTCCATGTCTCCCCTCTCTCTGGCCTTCCCCTGCTTGTGCTCTGTCCCCGTCTCCCTCAAAAATAAACATCAAAACAAAAATCAAAAATAGAAGAAGGGCAAGTAACATAATAAGATTTGTGTCTTGCAAAATTACTCCAGAGGTACTACAGAAAATAAATCTGGGGCGCCTGGGTGGTTCAGTCGGTTGAGCGTCTGACTTCAGCTCAGGTCACGATCTCACAGTTTGTGGGTTTGAGCCCTGCGACGGGCTCTGTGCTGACAGCTCAGAGCCTGGAACCTGTTTCAGATTCTGTGTCTTTCTCCCTCTGCCCCTCCCCTGTTCACGCTCTGTCTCTCTCTCTCTCAAAACTAAATAAATGTAAAAAAATTAAAAAAAAAAAAAAGAATCAATCTGAGTGGCTTCCAGGAGACCAACGAGGAGGCTACTGCAGCAGATGCGATGAGACAGGACACCAGTTTAGACCACGTGGTGGCAGCAGGTCTGGAGGGATGTGGAGAGATGGAAAGCTTTCAGGAAGAGAACAGTGACCTGACAGTAGGCGGCACATACAGAGTGAAAGAAGAAAGTATTCAAATCAGCAAATACTTGTGAAACATTTACTATGTGCAGTCACTGTTCTGGGTGAATGGACTATCTCAGAATAACAACAAAAACCGTGTCCTAGTCAAGCTTTCATTTTAGCAAGTGGAGGTAAACAATAAACAGTAACACAACACATAAATAAATCATATATTAGAAAGTGACAAGAACCAGGGGGAGGGGAACAGAGCAGGATTTGGAAAATGAGGAGTACAGTGGCAGAAGAGGTGAGCAGGCTGCAGTTTCAAAGACGGTGGTCAAGTTAAGACTCACAGAGGTGAACTTTGAACAGATTTGAAGATAGGAGGCTTAGCTCAGCAGACATCATAGAGATGAACATTCTAGGCAGACGAAACAACCAGTGGAAAGGTCCCAGCACAGGAGTGTGGCTGATACATAGTGAACGGTGGGCAGGTCAGTGTGATGGAAGCAGGGTGTGTTGATACAGAGTAGTCATGCGGGAAGCTCTGTAGGCCACTGTAAGGACTTGGGCTTTTCTTGAGTAGAAATGGGACACCATCATAGAGTTATGAGCAGAGCTGGGACATGATCCAAGAGTCTTTAAGAAGGATTATTCTGTGTTATCGTGGGGACAGACTACAGGTAAACAGAAACACCTGCTGGAGACCGCTGCAGTAACTCATGCAAAGGATGAAGATGCCTTGGACTATGCTAGGTATCCATGGAGGTGATGAAAAGTGGTCAGATTCTGAATATATCTGAAGGCGGTCCAAAAGTATTAGATGTGGGGTGTGACAAAGAATTAAAGATAACTGCACAAGGATTATGGCCTGAGCAAGTAGAAGGACAGACGTGCCATTCACCAAGATCATGACTGCCACAAATGAAGGAGGCTTGGGAGTGGAAACAAATACTCAATTTGGACACGTTGGATTTGAAATGTATATTAGATATTACAATGTAATTGACCACACTGATACATGAATCTTTCAATATTTTCTTTTGAGTATAGTTGACACACAGTGTTACATTTCAGGTATATATATAACATAGTGATTTAACTTCTTTACATGTTATGCTAAGCTCACCACAAGGGAGGCTACCATTTGTCACCATAAGTGTGGTTACTAGGATGCATGGATCCTGCATTAAGAAGACAGGGCTGGGGCTATAAATTAATACAGCTCATGATTGAGTTCACCAAGGCAGTGAGTATAGGGATAAAAGCAAATTTGGGGTCCCCTACAATAGGAGGTTGAGAAGAGTAACCCACAAGGAAATTGCAAAAGAATGATCAGCAAGATAAGAGCAAAACCAAGGGAGTGCAGTGTCCTGAAAGTCAAGTGAAGAAAGCGTATCAAGGTTTCAGGTTTGCACTATCGGAAGCATGGAGGGGCCATTCACCACACAGAGAAATATTGGAAGAGGATCACATTCATGAAGGTAAAGATGAGCTTGGTTTTCATATGTTGAGGCACATTATCCAAACTGAGTAAGTGAAGAGCAGTAAACTATAATTTTAAAAGAATGAGTTTGGTTTCTAATTCTTTGTTTGGTCTGCAACATTAGTATGTCATTTAACCTTTCTGAATCTCAATCTCTGTTCTATAAAGAGAGAATAGTATTTATACAACTCACCACAAAAGGTTGCTATGTGGATCAAGTGAGATATTGCAAAGAAGAAAACTCTAAATTCTTATGAAGACATAAAGGTATGTCATAGAATACAGAAAGTCACAGGAAGTTTTAGGATACCAAAGTTATAGTTAATCTTTAAAAGGTAGAAAAGAACACTGAAAGCCACATCAGATCTGGAAGGAACCATTCACATTATACCTCTAGCAGCTCCCTCAGCTGTGTCTTGTAGAACTCCTGCTTTATTTCAAAGACAGCAAACTCCTCTTGTTCTTAACTTTGTCCTCAAACTCTCCATCAACCTCCCCACACGTCAGAAACGTGGCTTATCCCTGAAGACACCGCTTCCCTTGATACTAATCACATTGACCTATTGGTCTCCAAACACACCTTCCTGCTAAAATGTCCATATTTTTGCACATATGCTATTTTCTTTGCCTGCAATCCTTCCCCCATCTCATTCTCTATCCAAATTCTAATTATCCAAGGAAGAAAGCAAGGCCATCTGCATCACACATGCTTCCAGGGCTGCTACAAACTGAATGGGACCTCTTTTTCAGAACCACCACAGCACATAACAAGCCCTTCTCCTGTTCCGTAGCACTGCCATTTGCATTACACGTTTTGCATAAAAATATCGAATACTGCATATATCTCTATGTATCTCCAATTCAAATCGGATTCACCTTTGTATTCCTATAAAGTTCTTCTATCAGTTGGTGCTCCTAAAATATTTACCGTGAACATGCATGCGCTAAGGAACTTGACATGCAGCTACATCTAAAGGATGTTGCCATACTCACATTTTTTACTCTGTTTTTCCACTTCCGCTTTCAGTCTCTTGTATTTGTCTGTCCTGTAAACCAGGACCCAGGTTATGCCTGAAACATAAAAGCAACATGTTAATAGAGAAATGTTTACAACAGTCACAACAAACTGTTATTAGTGGTGACTGTTGGGTAAGGAAGGATTTCAAAGTTTTGCTTTATATTCATATCTATATTGAAAACGTTAACTTTTTTCAAATGTTAAGACAACGGACTCTTCACCAAAACATGATACGAACACCAAACGGAGACATGATACGAAGGTGTCTCCACAAATATGCAGGTGAAATCTACCCTAGCGACCCCTCCCCCTCCTGTTTCCAAGTTACCCCGATTCCCTGGATGAGTCCTCCCACCCCAACCCCAAGCAAACAACGCTCGCGACCACTCTCTTGGTGGCCCGAGGGTCCCGAGTCTTAGGATCCTTCCCCTCAGGACCCGATCAAACGTCGGAGAAGCAGCCGCTCTCACCCTCGGCGAGAAGAGCCGTGCACACGGAGATAAATACGATGAGCAGCGTGTCCGCGAACATGGTGCTCATCTTGCGCTTTCCTGTCTGCACTCCCACCCGCCAGGGGGGAAGCGCTCGAGAGCCAGCAAAACCGAAGCGAAAACAACTCTCCTAGATTTCAGGACCACCGAGCAACACTTTCTGACAGCCCGGAGTCATACTTCCGCTTCCGGGGCACAGCGCCGGAAGAGCTACTTCCGGAGAGTTGCGTGCCGCGCGAACACGGCGGGTACCCAGCCGCTGGCCCGCAGGCCCAATCTCGCGAGACCTGAGCCCTGAGCTACGGCGGGACTTTGCTCGGCGGCTCTGGCTCGTCTGGGTCTTGGGGCCCCGTCTTCCCTGCCGGAACCCCTTGTGGGCGCTCGTCTGCACCTCCGCCCCGCTCTAAGGCCGGTTAGGTAGCTTAGTGAACGCCTGCGTTAGGTGCAAGGCCGCGGGTGGGGACGTGGAAGTCAGTCGTGACCGCTGGCTTCAAGGGACGCCCGTCCTAGCGGAGGAGAGAAACTTGAACACACGATGTGATCTGGGTTTCAAGAGAGGTGTGGCCCGAATGCTGCTGGGGCCCAGTTGAGGGGGTAGTCAGAGACCGCCGCCGAAGGAATGGAAGCCGTGCTTCGGGGGGTAGGAGTGCAGTGACGGGGGGCGGTGGAGAATACGTGGTGTGGAGTGGAGTGGAGTGGTGAGTCCAGAGACGGGGTCATAAACCCAAATGCCTACGGTGGTTGCATAAATCATCCCCTGCAGGCTGGGCAGAGGGAAATGAGGGGAGGGACTAAGCATCAACAAGGGAGCGAGAAATTCGAAAGGAGCAGTTGGTACTCAACATCCGGCCAGTTTCGTTGGAGGAAGGAGCACTCAGCGTTCATTATCTTCGTATTTTCTAGGGAAATACAGAACTCTTTGATCGTATGTGAGATGTCAATCTTTAGACGCTGGCAACTCGTTTTCAGTGCTGTAGAAGTGAAAGAAAATGCTTCAGAAGATTGGTTCCAGCCTGGCTAGAGGTTTTCGGCTTTTTCACACTGGTTATGTCTGTGTGGAGTATGTGTTTATGAAAGTCTGGAAGCTTGCTGAACTGTCTCTGGTTGACTTGTACTTTCTATCATTGATTCTTTTCTCTTAAACTCCTATGGACTTAGAGTTCCCCTGTAATGCTACTTTGGGCCTTTTTCAGTTTTATGTGCCTTTTGTCTCCTCTTTTAAGACTTAGCAGCAGAGAATCTATCTCCTTGTAACAATGAATTTCTACCATGTGGCAGTAGATTACGGCGGTAGGCAGTAGATTACGGCGGTAGGACATGTAGGATAAGAGCGAGTCATTAAAATAGGATTCCTGGGGCGCCTGGGTGGCTCAGTTGGCTCAGTGTCCAGCTTCCGCTCAGGTCATGATCTCACAGTTCGTGGGTTCGAGCCTCGAATTGGGCTCTATGCTGACAGCTAGCTCAGAGCCTGGAGCCTGCTTCAGATTCTGTGTCTCCCTCTCTCTCTGACCCTCCCCTGCTTGCGCTGTCTCTTTAAAATAAATAAAAAACATTAAAAAAATAGAATAGTATTCCTGACTTCCAAGTTCTCTTTGGAAGTTAGATATTATAATAAGATATAATCGAGATATTTGTAAAATGTTATGCAGCACAGATGAAGGTGACATTGATTCTTAGAAGTAACATTGAGAAAGCTTCACTTGGAGCTACACCATGAAAGGACAGAAAGTTTGGATAGGATAGGTTTTTATTCAACTCTGTATCACTTGTGTCAATATTGAAGCACAAGAAAAGCATGGTGTTTTTTTAAATGTAGGTACAGTTGATATACAATGTTACATTAGTTTCAGTGCACAGGTAGTTACTCCACAGCTGTTATGCTGTGCTCACCACAAATGTGACTGCCATCTGTCAAGAGGGACTTGACCTTTGAGATCAGACCTGGTTTTCTGTTCTAGCTTTGCCACTTAATTGACAGCTGTCCTCAAACGTCTTGTCGGTGAGCCTGAGTTTCCCGGTCTGCAAAATGGTAATAATAATAATACAAGCTGCGTAAAATTGTAGGGAAGATTAAAGGAGAAAGAGTGTATCACAAAGCATTTAAAGCTGTGTCTGACACAGTTCCTCAAATCCAACACTATCGATGGTAAGATGGAACATTATAAACTATTAAGAAAAAATAAACAACTAGTTAAACCATGACCCAGCACTGATTGTAAGATGCATCCCATTTAGAGGTGTTAAAATGTGGGGTGCTGTGGGGCGCCTGGGTGGCTCAGTCAGTGAAGCATCTCGGTGAAAAGCATCTTGGTTTCGGCTTGGGTCATGGTCTCACAGTTCATAGGTTCAAGCCCCGCGTTGGGCTCTGCACTGACAGCATGGAGCCTGCTTGGGATTTACTCCCTGCCCCTGTCTCTCTCAAAACAAATAATTTTTTTAAGTGAAAAAAGTCTCACAATCAACAATATAACAATGGAAATTTCAGTTACTCCTGGGTAAAAATTTACTACAGAACCTGGGGCTGGTGGCATAACATTTTCTTGGGCAACAATATCATGATCCTGTTACCCAGTTTAAGTATAGTGCTAGGGGCAAGTTAAAATAACATTTTCTACATTTTACCAGACTCCTTTATCTAATATCCCAAGTTTTTTAATCTTTCAGTTGTACAAATTTTTAGATTTCAAAAGGTTTCCCCATGAGGACCACCATTTCAGAGTTTACTGTTCTAGTCCAATCCCTATGCCTATGACAAGGCTTTTGTCCTGGGACTTCGTTTTATTGATCTCTTGGGTAGGATTCACTATTACATGTACCCATGTCTTCCCCCTTAGTTTATACTTTCTTACGTTATGATACATCCTCAAGTAACTTGTGGGAGGTAAATGGGAGCTAAACCTTCAGTGTGCTTATTAGAAGTATTAGTAACAGCACTGTTTGTGAACAGATGCTTAGTACTAGGTCAGGCATCATAAAAGAGAGAAATTAAACCCCTGCTTTGTGACAGATATGAACGGATATGGGCTTTAGGTTTGAATGCTACCTTGCTACGTGTGAGCGATATTACAAGTTAACTTCTCTGAGCCTCCCTTTTCATTAAAATTGTAGAGATAAAAGTGTCTACCTTCCAGAACTACTTTGAGGTTTATCTAGGATTGAGACCAACACTCTGGAGTCAGACCACCTGTTTTCAAATCTTGGCTTCACCGCCTCACTAGATTTGCAGTTTTAAGCACGTCATTTGACTGCACTGTGCCTTGGCTTCCTTGAAGATGCAATGACATAATGATAGTAGTGTCTAAATCCAAAAGGTTTTGTTTTTTAAGATTATGTGGGTCAAGTTTAGAAGAGTACTCAGCTCACAGAAAGGACACATTAAGTGTTTACTGTTACTGGTTCTATTAAACCACCCAGCACATAATCCTTGAACTCATTTTATTTTCATTCTATCCATTTTCCTGGATTCTTGTTCTCTTCAAAAGCTTCAGTTACAGAGCACCTGGGTGGCTCAGTTGGTTAAGTGTCCTACTTTGGCTCAGGTCATGATCTCGGGGTTTGTGAGTTTGAGCCCCTAATCGGGCTCACTGCTGTCAGAGCACAGCCCACTTTGGATCCTCTGTCTCCCTCTCTCTATCTCTCTGTCTCTCTCTCAAAAATAAACATTAAAAAAAAGAAAGGAAGAAAGCTTCAGTTACCATCTATCAACTGATGATCCATAAAATAGCATCTACAGCCTGAGTTCCTTTCCTGATTTTTAGACCTGATATCCACCTGCCAAGTGGGCATTTCCACTTGGAGATCCCAAACTGAACCTCTCCAGTCCTTTTACACAAACTCCAAGCTTCCCTTCCTCCTTTCTTTTAAGGAGTAGCACTGCCATCTGCCTCATGTTCCAAGCCAGAAAATGGGAACTATCCTCAGTTATTCCCTCTTCTTTATCCTACACATCTCATCACCAAATGAGATAAATTCTCCCTGCTTCATTTCTCTGTGTTCTCACCGCATCTTTCAATTCCTTCTACTGCACTTCAGCTCGGGTTACCATTGTCTGCCTTTGCATTACAGCCTTCTCAGTGGTTGGTCTCCATTTACACATCCAATTATGTCCCCTCCAAGCCATTCTTTTATGTAGCCAATAGTGATCTTTCTCAACTAAAAAGATGATTGGATATAGAGAATTTAGAAAGGCAGCTCCCAATTTTTTTTTCTTGGATACCTGAATATATTCACATTTGAGAAAACAGGAGAAGAATCGGATTATTAGGGGAACCCCCCGCTAGGTTAGCAGTACTAGATAAGGACCTTCAGAAGCATTAAGCACTGAAAAGATTATGAGGCTCCTTCCCAAAATATAATTTATTTTTAGTTTTTTAATATTTTTTATTTATTTTAGAGAGTCAAAGAGAGACAGTGCAAGCAAGGGAGGGTCAAAGAGAGAGACACACACAGAATCTGAAACAGGCTCCAGGCTCTGAGCTAGCTGTCAGCATAGAACCCAAGGCGGGGCTTGAGCCCACAAACCATGGGATCATTCATGACCTGAGCCGAAGCTGGACACTTAACCGACTGAGCCACCCAGGCACCCCCCCCTAAATATAATTTAAAATAAAACTAATGCTAAAATGAAATGGAATTTATTGTCTTTTGGAATATCTTATTTTTTCAAAAAATTTCCACTCTGTGAGTGTCTGTTCCAAGTATGTGTTTAATTTGCCTTCTGGATAATCCAGCACTCTTGTTTGAAGACAGAGACTGAGTCTTGTTTATTGTTGCATTTCCAGTTTTTGGAACATGTCCTGGCACAGAGAAGCTTCCCATTACATAATGAATGAGTGAGTGAATGATACTGTTGGGAGAGAGGACAATAGGTTGGACAGATATCTTGGAAGAATTGGGAGTTTTAGCTTGACTTTGAATAAAAAGTGAAATTAGGATGTGAGAAAAGCAGTGATTGAAAGCAGTCAATTGGCAATGAGAAAGAGGGAAGACATCACAGAGTCTATGTAGTAGAAACAACCAATATGTGTGAAGAGAATATATGTTCAGTAGAAACAGAATTGACTAGTTAAAGTAATGATTATATCTGTAAGAGGCACAAGGTTGAATTTCAGGAGATCTATAAATCTGATACTGTACAAAACTTTGTATGCACATTTTCCCCCGAATCACAGAGTCCTAGTTTTTTAAATAAAATTCTCAAAGGAGTTTATAAACCAATAAATGTTAAGACTTATGTTGTATATTTGAGAGACTGATAAGTTTTAAGCTTCATGTTGTAGCCATTTAATGCTCAAAAATTTTTTACCAAAGGGGCACATGGGTGACTCAGTCGGTTAAGCAACCCACTCTTGGTTTTGGCTCAGGTCATGATCTTGCAGTTCATGAGTTCAAGCCGTGTGTCAGACTCTGTGCTGACAATGTAGAGCCTGCTTGGGATTCTCTCTCCATCTCTCTCTCTCTCTGCCCCTCCCCTCCTTGTTCTCTCTCACATACAATAAACAAGTAAACAATGAAAATATCTAAAAGAAAGCAGGAGGGAGGGAATGAGAAGCTCAGATATGGAGATAAAGCCTGAAAAGTTGGGACTTCAAATTGGAAAGGAAAAATTAAAATTAGTCTTTGTTTGCAAATGACATGATCTTATATGTAGAAAACCCCAAAGATTCCACAGAAAAAAAGCCAACTGTTAGAACTAGTAAACAAATTCAGCAGAGTGGCAGAATACAAAATCCACACATGTAAATTATTTCCATTATTTTCCATAATAATGAATAATCCAAAAGGGAAATTGAGAAGACAATTCCATTTGCAACAGCATCAAAAAATAAAATACCGAGGAATAAATTTGATCAGGGAGGCAAAAGATGTGTACACTGAGAATTACAAAATACTCATGACAGAAATGATAAGAAATAAAGACATTTTGTGTTCATGGGTTGAAAAACACTTTAAATTGTTCAGATGTCAATACTACGCTAAGCAGTCTACATATTCAGTGCAATCCCTATTAAAATTTCAGCATTTTTGCAGAAGTAGAAAAATCCATTCTGAAATTCCTATGGAACCTCTAAAGATCCTGAGTAACCAAAGCCATCTTGAAAACAAATAAAGTTATGGGGCGCCTGGGTGGCTCAGTCGGTTAAGCGTCCGGCTTTGGCTCAGGTCATGATCTCATGTTTGTGGGTTCGAGCCCTGCATCAGGCTATGTGCTGACAGCTAGCTCAGAGCCTGGAGCCTGTCTTTGGATTCTGTGTCTCCCTCTCTCTCTGACCCTCCCCTGCTCGTGCTGTCTCTCTCTGTCTCTCAAAAATAAATAAAAAAACATTAAAAAAATTTTAAAGAAAACGAAAAAAGTTGGAACTCACCTACTTCCTGATTTCTAAATTTACTTCCAAGCCTCGGTAATCAAATAAGTGTGATACTGGCATAAAAACAGACATATAAACCAGTGAAATAGAACGGTGTGCCCCAAAATAAGCCCTTGCTTATATGGTTAAATGTTTTTCAGCAAGGATACAAAGACCATTCAATGGTTAAAGGACGGTCTTTGCAATAAGTGGTGTTTAGAAAACGGGATATCCACATGCAAAAGAATGAAGTTCAATGCTTATACCATATATAAAAGTTAACTCAATGAGTCAGAGACTTGAACAGAAGAGCGAAAACTATAAACTCTTAGAAGAAATCATTGGGGAAAAACTTAATGACATTGGATTTGACAATGATTTATTGGATATGACCCTAAAAGCATGGGCAACAGCAGAAAATAATAATAAATTGGACTTCATCAAAGTCTAAAATTTCTGCATGAAAGGATATAATAAACAGTGAAAAGATAATTTATGAGATTGGAGGAAATGTTTGCAAATGATATATTGATAAGAGATTAAAGTCCAGAATATTTGAAGAGCTCCAATTCAACAACAAAACTCAAAAATGAGCAAAGGGAGCGCCTGGGTGGCTCAGTCGGTTGAGCGGCCGACTTCAGCTCAGGTCATGATCTCACAGTTTGTGGGTTCGCGCCCCACATCAGGCTCTATGCTGACCATTCAGAGCCTGGAGCCTGCTTCGGATTCTGTGTCTGCCCCTCTCTCTCTGACCCTCCCTCAGTCACACTCTGTCTCTGTCTCTCTCTCTCTCTCAAAAATAAATAGAAAAAAATTTTTAAATAAAAATTTAAAAATGAGCAAAGGACTTAAACATTTCTCCAAGGAAGATCTGCAAATGGCCAATAAGCGCATAAAGGGATGCTCAACATCACTGAGGATTAGGAAAATGCAAATCAAATCTGTAAGGTACTACTTCACATCCAGTAGAATGGCAATTATTTAAAATAAAAAACCCGAGGCACCTGGGTGACTCAGTCGGTTAAGCCTCTGACTCTTCATTTCCACTATGGTCATCATCTCATGTATCCTAAATAAACTTTTCAACAGGCGCAAGTACACATGTACAAGAATGTTCATGTGACGGGAGCCTGGGTGGCTCAGTTGGTTGAGTGTCTGACTCTTGATTTCAGCTCAGGGCATGATCCTGGGGGCAGGGCATCAGTGTTGGGCATTGGGGGGCATGGGATCAGTGTTGGGCAGCTCCATGTTGGGCTCTCACTGAGCATGGAACCTGCTTAAGATTCTCTCTCTCCAGGCACCTTGGTGGCTTAGTTCATCAAGCATCCAACTTCTGCTCAAGTAAAGTGGCTCATGAGTTTGAGCCCCGCATTGGGCTCACTGCTGTCAGCACGGAGCCCACTTCTGATCTTTGGTTCCCCTCGGACTCTCTGTCCCTCCCCAATTTGTGCTCTCTTTCTATAAAAAATAAACTTAAAAAAAAAAAGATTCTGTCTCTCTCTAGCCTCTTTAAGATTTGCTCCTCGGCCCCTCTAAGTTCATGTGAGGACTCTTTAATACCAAGATCTGAAAATAACTCAAATGCTTATCTACATGTAGAGGAATAGATAAATCAATTAAGGTATATGTATACAACACTCCAAATGAACTTATTAGAGTTTTATGCCAAAACATGGACTAAACCAAACAATATAATATTGAGTAGAAAGAGTAAGTGATACAGAATTACAGCATATGGTAGACTTTTTATAAAGTTACCAATAACAACAGGTGGTGCAATGGAGGATCAAAGAGGTGTATATAAATGTAAATTCATGTCTTGGTTTTCATGTTGGTGGTGATTTCATGGATATTTGTTATTTTAAATGAAAGACTAAATGAATGCTTGAAGTCCTTGAACATGCCAATGATGAGAATGTGTTATGATGAAACATAAAAAATAATGATGAGGTCTCTGAATCTTGGCTCAAAAAAAATTTTTTTTAATTTTATTTTTGGATGCCTGGGTGGTTCAGTTGATCAAGCTTCTGACTCTCGATTTCAGCTCAGGTCATCATCTCAGGATTCATGGGTTTGAGCCCTGTGTCAGGCTCCGCGCTGTGAGTTTGGGATTCTTTCTCTGCCCCTCTGTCCCTTGTCCACTGTCTTTCAAAAGAAAATAAATTTTTTTAAGTTTATTTATTTTATTTTGAGAAAGAGCAGGAGAGAATCCCAAGCAGGATCCACACTGTCAGTTCAATGCAGGGCTTGAACTCAGAACCGTGAGATCATGACCTGAGCCTATATCAGAGGTCGGACCCCTAACCAATTGAGACACCTAGTGCCCCCCTAAAAATTATTTTCGTATTCAACTCTATATCTGTTTGATATAAGTAGAAGAAGGAAGTTGGGGAGGTGGGGAATAATCTTTTAAATTACCTACCATCAAATAAAAATGATACTCTCGGAAAATATGTCACGTTTCCCTTGTGGCCTCAGGTGCCCTCTGATTGATTATTACTTTTGTCTGCACATTTAAACATCTCAATTTTAGGAGATCAGTGATAGTGGAAAGTCACCAAAATATCTTGAGTTTGAATGGGAATTTTGCAAAAATAAGCAGTGCTTCTGTGAAAAAGAAATTAGTCTGGTGGTTTAACATAGGATAGAAACATTTTTGAGAGAGATCGCAGTCCGAGGAACCAACTCTCAGGCCATCATCATGATGGAGTTTTCAAGTAAGGGAGCCCTGAACTAAGTATTAGCAGCAGAAATTGAGAAGGAGCTAAACCAAGAACCTTTTTTGTGGGATGAAATAGTAATTCTTAGAATACATAAGATGAAGGAGATAAGAATACTTCAATAATTCTTTTTTAAAAATGTTTGTTTATTTTTGAGAGACAGAGACAGAGCATGGGCAGGGAAGGGACAGAGAGAGACAGAGACAAAGACAGAATCCAAAGCAGACTCCAGTCTCTGAGCTGTCAGCACAGAGCCCAATGCAGGGCCTCAAACCCACAAACTGTGAGATCGGGACCTGAGCCGAAGTTGGACACTCGACCAACTGAACCACCCAAAGAATCCTTCAGTAATTCTAAGGTTTCTACCAGAGGTATTTCTAAGCTTTGTGACCCAAACCTTACACAATTTTAGGGACTCCCTTAAAGAAAAACAATTATGGCAAAATCAAAATAGGACTAATATTAGATACAAAACTGAATATTTATTTGAAAGAGGGAGGTGCCTCAAGTTTTTTAAGCTTTCAGTTGTAGTAATTATTAGATTTCAAAAAGTTTTCCTCATGAGGACCAACATTGCAAAGTGTACTGTCCTAATCCAATCTCTATGCCTCTCAGAATGCTTTTTTCTTTTTTTTTAATTAAAAAAATTTTTTTAATATCAGAAGGCTTTTTTCTTAATGTAGCTGTTATCACTATGAACTTACCTCCTAGAACTGCTTTTGCTGCATCCCATAAGTCTTGGTATATTGCGTTTCTATTTTTATGTGTCTCAAGGTATTTTTAAATTTTTATTTTTTTCTTTGACCTTTAGTTGATCGGTAGCATGTTGTTTAATCTCCACATGTTTGTAAATTTTCCAGTTTTTTCCCTCTGATCGATTTCTGGTTTCATACCCTGTGGTCAATGAAGATGCTGGACATAGCAGTCTTCTTAAATGAATTAATACTTGTTTTGTGGCCTGACATATGATCTCTCCTAGAGAATATTCCATGTGCACTTAAGAAGAATGTGCATTCTACTGCTGTTGGATTATTGTTTTCTGCAAACGGCTAAGTCTATCTGTTATAACATGTGGTTTAAGTGCAATGTTTCCTTAATGAATGGATTTTCTGTTCCTATTATCTACACATTGTTGAAAGTAGGTTATTTAAGTCTCCTACTATTACTATATTACTATTTCTCCCTTGAGGTCTGTTAATATTTGCTGTATATACTTAGGTGCTTCTATACTGGATGCATAAATATTTACAAATGTTGTACTCTCTTTTAGGTACATTAATGACCTTTTTTCATTTCTTATTACAGTCTTTGCCTTAAAGTACATTTTATGTGATTTAAGTATAGATACTCCTACTTTCTTTCGATTTCCACTTGCATGGAATGTATTTTTCCATTCTTTCAGTCTACATGTGTTCTTAAAGCTCAACTGAGTTTCTTATAGATGGTTGGGTCTTCTTTTTTTTAAATCCATTTAGACACTTCGTGTCTTTTGCTTGGAGAATTTAGTCCATTTACATTTAAAGTAATTATTGATAGCTATGAACTTACTATTGCCATTTTGTTCATTATTTTCTGGCTATTTCCTAATTCCCTTATTCTTTTTTCTTGTTCTCTGTGTGATTTGATGACCTTTTCTGTAGTGGTATGCTTAGACTCCTTTATCATTACCTTTTGTGTAACTGCTATAGATTTTTGATTACCATGAGACTTACATAGAACAGAAAGATACTTTGAATCCTTTTCCATTCATATAATTTTCTCGTGAAATGTCTGTTCATACCACTACCCCTGTTGGGGTTTTCTCCCCCCAATTATTAACTAGTCTACTTCCACGACATTCTTATTTTCGTCAGTGGCTTGCCTTACAATTGGAACAGTTCTCCATTATTATTTTTCATGACTTTATGAAAGTCCTACCTCTTTTGTGAGAGATTTACAATTTCACTTTGCAAATGCTCTGGTCTGAATTTACAAATAGACTAATGGAGTAGAAGGATATGTTAAATGAGGAGAGATGTTTAACGATTCATTTTTTAAATGATTGATTCATTGGTAAATATATGATAGGGATACTCTTGTTTCCTAGTGCAATCTCTTAACTGTGGGGATCTAGCTAATGAAACCCTGACTAGTAAGGACCCCTCGCAGGCATTTAATAAGGTTCTAGTGAGCCTCATTGAAATAATGGCTCTGAAGTGCTTAGCGTTTGTTTCTTGCACAAGTAGAGTTGATTACTTAATCCTCTGTGTTGCCATGGTATACCATAATATTGCATTACCCAGTATTCTGATTGCTTAATTCTTCATGTGCGTGTATTTCTTCCTTTTTTTTTTTAAGTTCATTTATTTATTTTGAGAGGGACAGAGACAGTGCGAGTTGGAAAGGGTCAGGGAGAAAGGAGACAGAAACTTCCAAGCAGGCTCCATGCTGCCAGTGCAGAGCCGAACACGGGACTTGAACTAATGAAACCTCCAGTAAAACCTCGAGATCATGACCTGAGCTGAAACCAAGAATCAGATGCTTAACTGACTGAGTCACTCAGGCACCCCTATGTGAGTGTGTTTTTTAATAGTCTTGACTCTTAGAAGGTAGTAATGGTTTCTAATCCATTCTTTACATTCCTAATACATGCCTCATACATGGTAAGTATTCAATACATGTTGAATGAGTCAGTAAAGGAATGAATGAATAGATATCTTCCTCATCTTTTTCTTGTTATAACATATCTCAGGTTACCTTTAATTAAAAACAATTTTTTTCAATAAGGTCAATATCTTTGTACTGATAAGGAATGATCTCTAAGATAGAGTGATAAAAACAAAATGCAGAATGGTTTGTGACACATGCTACTTTTTTAAAAACTGGAGGTAGAATATACACATACATGCACAAACACACTCGTGGATATATTTGTGTACATATGTGTGTGTGTATTTGTTTTTTGCATAGACTATCTTAAGGACGTGAGAAACCAGTAAGAGTGACTACCTTTGGGTGGTAACACTGGGAATACACATGATAAAGATTGTCTTTTTTACTGAATACTCTTTCAAATTGCTTAATTTTTAAAAATGTTTACTTATTTTTGACAGAGAGAGCATGCAAGTGGGGAATGGGCAGAGAAAGAGGGAGACAGGATCTGAAGCAGGCTCTGGGCCAACAACAGATAGCCTAATGTGGGGCTCAAACTCACCAACCATGAGATCATGACCTCAGCCAAAGTCAGACGCTTAACTGACTGACCCACCAAGGCGCCCCTCAAATTGCTGAGGTTTTTACTTTGCCTTATGTTACCTACTTTACATAAATATAGATATATAGATATAAATTTTATTTTACATAGCTGCTCTCATTTCTGAAACCTAAAATAACTGGTAAATGAAAGGACTGGAATGATGTTAGAATATTACTAATTCAGGTTAGAAAAGTCTTTAATATGCAAATATACAATCATATAAGAGTTTAAAAAATATTTTCTTTGTCTTCATCTGCCTGCAGGCTTATATACTGCACATTTCAAGTTGGCCTAAGGGTCACAGACACATAAAAATTGGATGGGATTTAACAGTTATCATTTTTGTAATTAATTTTCACAGTCTTTATCATATAATTTGTTTTTTCTGAGAGAACCTTTCATCTCTGGCCATACTAAGTTCTGTTTTTATGACTTTTCATTCATCATGTTTTGTTTTAAGATTTTATTTTATTTTATTTTTGTGTTTATTATTTATTTTGAGAGAGAGAGAGAGAGAGAGACAGAGAGCGACAGCATGAGCAGGGAAGGGGCAGAGAGAGGAGAAGAGAGAGAAATAATCCCAAGCCCATTCTATGCTGCAACACAGAGCCTGATGTGGGGCTCGAACTCACAAACCGTGAGATCATGACCTGAGCTGAAATTAAGAGCTGGATGCTTAACCAACTGAGCCCTCAGGTGCTCCTAAAGATTTTATTTTTAAGTAATGTCTACATCCAGCATGGGGCTCGACCTCAGAATCCCAATATCAAGAGTCACACGCTCTACCAACTACGCCAGCGGGCACACCCCCATTCATCATGGGTATACAGTTGCTCTTGCACATACAACCTAAAAGTATGCCAAAATATCCCGAGTTAAATGATCTACATACAATTCCTTCCTAAAGCATAAACTCTGCCCGCGCTCTGCCCACCCTTGGGTCTAACCTATTGTATTCTTTCCACCAACTTCCAGCTGCCTGAGGTTTCTGGCATCACAATCTTCTGCTATTGGAACCTAAATGGGTTTGAACTTTAAAAGCAATTTATCATAGGGGCCCCTTGGGTGGCTCAGTCAGTTAAGTGTCCAACTTCAGCTCAGGTCATGACCTCCTGTCTTGTGGGTTCAAACCCCACATCTCTGCTAACAGCACAGAGCCTGCTTTGGATCCTATGTCTCCCTCACTCTCTGCCCCTCCCCTGCTCTCTCTCTCTTGCTCTCTCTCTCAAAAAAAAAATAACCATTAAAAATACTTTAAAAGCAATTTATCATAATGTATCAGAGGGTTTAAAGACATGCATACCCTTTGATCCAACAACAGGAAATAATCAGAGGATAGGCCAATAAGCATTGTTAAGGATGTTTTCATAGCCTTAAATTTAAACTTTTTTATTTTGTTTTGGAGAGAGAGACCACAGATGAGCGAGGGGCAGAGAGAGACAGGAAGAGAATCCCACAAGGGGCAGAGGGAGAGAGAGAAAAATGGAGCTCAAGCTTCCCTGATACAGGACCAGAACTCAAGAACAATGAGATCATGACTTGAGCCGAAGTCAGATGCTTAACCAACTGAGCCACCTGGGAGCCCAATTAAAAAAAATTTAAAAACCATGGGGCACCCGGGTGGCTCAGCCGGCTGGGCGTCCAACTTTGGCTCAGGCTATAATCTCATGGTTTGGAAGTTTGAGCCCCACATTGGGCTCTGTGCCAACAGCTCAGAGTCTGGAGCCTGCTTTGGATATTGTCTCCGTCTCTCTCTGCCCCTCCCCTGCTGGCACTCTGTCTCTGTCTCTCTCTCAAAAATAAATTAATATTAAAAAAATGTTTTTTAATTTAAAAACCAGAATATCTAAATGCTAAAAAAAAAAAAAGGACTGGTTAAATAAATTATAACAAATGTATGCAATGGAATACTGTTCAGTATCTAAAATTATACAAATATATATTGATTTCACTGGAAGTTCACAATATATTATGTGACTATATTAGCTCATTGGTAAATATGTGTTAGGGCGAACATTGCTTTTTAGTGCCCTTTCCTAACTATGGAGACTTGGCTAATGAGATCTTCGGTAGAAAAGATCTTTATTTATTTATAAATTTTTATTTATTTTGAGAGAGAGAGAGAGAGAGCGAAAGTGGGGGAGGGACAGAAAGAGAGGGAAAAGAGTGAATCTCAAGCAGGGTCCACGCTGTCAGCACAGAGCCCAACGCAGGGCTCGATTTCACAAACTATGAGATCATGGTCTGAGCCGAAATCAAGAGTCGGATGCTTAACGAACTGAACTCTCCAGGTGTCCCAGAAAGGACCTTCAAACAAATTAAACACATATATTATGCATAGGAAAACATTTGGAACATTGACAATAAGTTAGGAGTTGTCATCAGTATTCTAGATCTTGCATAGGGTGGTTGATGTTTATTAGATGATTAAATAAATAATAAAGAGGATCAACGATAAGAATGTGTTATAAAATAAGAGTTATGATCATTTCAAATCTGTGCAGTTGAAGTATGCTAAAGAAATAAAAGAATGGAAGGGGGACCACCTAAGAGGTTATTCACTAAACTGTTAATTGTGGTTATCTCTGACTAAAACTTTAAGGATTATTATTTTCTTTTTACACACTTAAGAGTTTCTAATTTGTCTATAATTCTACATTACTTATGTAATGGAGATATTAAAAAGCCAAAACCATTAGGTTTAAGATTTAAAAGTATTCAACAATAACAGCAGCAGTGAAGACTTCCTCTCCTAAATAGACAAGACTATTGTCTGTATTCGCCAATTATGTTCCTTTGTCGCAAATGCGTTACATTGGTTTGTGGGGCATTCCATGTAGAATACAGCCGAAACATTTCTGTGAACAATGCATAAATTATGTTGGATTTTATTTGTTTTACCTATTTCGGGCCACTTTTGCACTTGGAGAGAAATGCTTTGTTGCTTACTGACTACCATATAAAAGGAAGGAAGCAGGGGCGCCTAGGCAGCTCAGTAGGTAGAGCATCTATCTGACTTTGGCTCGGCTCATGATCTGTACAGTTTGTGAGTTCGAGCCCCGCACTGGGCTCTGTGCTGACAGCTCAGAGCCTGGAGCCTGCTTCAGATTCTGTGCCTCCCTCTCTCTCTCTGCTCCTCCCCCACTCACATTCTGTCTTTCTCTCCCTCTCTCTCTCTTTCTCTCAAAAATAAATAAACATTAGAAAAAATTTTTAAAGGAAGGAAGCAGTTTCCAGCTACAAGGAAATATAAAGCTCTTGGATAATCTTCTCCTGGGTTATAAGGTATTATTGATATAGAGATGCTTGAATGTAGCTACTTTTTTTAGGAAAAAGAAAATTTATAAATGTTATTACTTAGTTAAATCACTTTATCTTAAAATAGAACCACAAGTGTTACTTATTTAAATTTTTGAAGCTTCAAATAGTGAAGCCAAAGGTTATTTTTTTAAATTTATTTATTTTGAGAGAAAGAGTGCTCAGACATGCAGTGGGGAGGGGCACAGAGAGAGGAAGAGGGAGAATCCCAAGCCATCTCTGTGCTGTCAGTGAGGAGCCCACCTGGGGTTCTAACTCATGAACCTTAACGTCATGACCTGAGCTGAAATCAGGAGTCAGATGCTCACTGACTGAGCCTCCCAGGAGCACTGCCAAAGGTTATTTTTAGGAATTGGAGTTGCTCTGGGACTTGGTTAGAAGTCTCTGCTATATATTTCTTAAAAAATTTTTTTTAATTTTTTAAATTTATTTTTGAGAGACAGAGAGAGACAGTGCATGCAGGGGAGGATCAGAGAGAGAGAGAGAGAGAGAGAGAGAGAGATACAGAATCTGAAGCAGGCTCCAGGCTCTGAGCTAGCTGTCAGCACAGAGCTCTATGCGGGGCTCGAACCCATGAACCGTGAGATCATGACCTGAGCCGAAGTAGGACACTCAACCGACTGAGCCACCCAGGCGCCCCTATTTCTTAGCACTTTCCCTAACATCACATTTTTTTGGTCATAGCTTAGTCGAGGACCTGTTTTTTTTTTTTCTTTCTTTCTTGATTATAAGCTCGATAAGAGTAGGAGTGATGTCTGTCTTACTGGCTTATAATGGGAACTTAAATTAATATATGTTTATATTAATTTAAGAGGGAGAGATACAGAGAGAATCTCAAGCAGCCTCCATGCTCAGTGGCAGAATCTGGTATGGGACTCAATCCCAAGAGCTGAAGTCAAGAGTCAGACACCCACTCAGCATCAGGGAAATACAAATCAAATCCACATTGAGATACCACCTCACACCGGTCAGAGTGGCTAAAATGAACAAATCAAGAGACTATAGATGCTGGCGAGGATGTGGAGACACGGGCACCCTCCTACACTGTTGGTGGGAATGTAAACTGGTGCAGCCGCTCTTGAATGCTGAGAGCAAACTGAGGGCTGAAGAGGGAGGGGGGAAGGGGAAAGGGGGTGATGGTCATGGAGGAGGGCACTTGTGGGGAAGAGCACTGGGTGTTATATGGAAACCAACGTGGTAAGAAACTATTAATAATAAAAAAAAGGGAGAGAGAAATGCCCAACCAACCAAGCCACCCAGCTGCCCTGGAACTCAATATTTAATAAAAGAATATATAAATGAATGAATGCATACAGTTCCAGTTGAGAGCTAGGACATAAAGAGCAGGAACTTTAAAATGCACAGTGGAGGTGCTTCCTTACACTTTGAAGGTTTGACGTGCATGTTACATTTGAAGTACATTTACATTTAAGGTGAAATATTCATGTTTACAGTTGACACTAACCAATCCCAGTAAGCGAAATGCCAAGATAGGAATATACTACTCACAGCCCTTGGTAGGAATAAGAATGGAGAGAAAGTGGCCCACAGGCTACCATATCGCAGTTGTGTAAACTCAGAGCTGCAAGGGAACTTAGAACATCTCCAAGTCAATCCCTTCATTTAATAGATGAATAAATTGAAGTCCATACAATGTAAATGGATTATAAAGCACCTAATTCCTTATTGATAATTCCAGACCATGAGCTAGGTCTCCTGACTCACGGATCTAGTTTTCTCTCCACCAAACTTAAAAGAAGGATGACCATCACCTAAGTCTAGGAAAGGAAGAATAGAGAGACAATCTTTTGTCCTTCAAACATTCTGGTCCAGATTCCCTCTTCAGCCCCAAAGAGCAACAAAAATTGGGGGTCATTAGGAATGGCATTGTATGGGGCGCCTGGGTGGGTTAGTCGGTTAAGCAGCCGGCTTCGGCTCAGGTCATGATATCATGGTTTGTGGGTTCGAGCCCCGTGTCGGGCTCTGTGCTGACAGCTAGCTCAGAGCCTGGAGCCTGCTTCGGATTCTGTGTGTGTGTCTCTCTCTCTCACCCTCCCCTGCTCATGCTGTCTCTCTCTCTCTCTCTCAAAAATAAATAAAAGACATAAAAAAATTAAAAAAAAAAAAAGGAATGGCCTTGTAAATGAAACAAAATGAGGTTTCACATCTAGAATACAATACGCAGTTCTGTGTCCATGCCTCAGGACAAATACAGCAAAGCCAGAGAAAGGTCCACAGGAGGAAGTGAAAGTGATCTCACAGAAGGATTGAGAACAAGCTAAAACGTTATGATGCTCCACACTGAGCTGTCAAAAGGAAATATAATTATCCGCACTGCACCTGAAACTCTGTTAATTGTGAGCACAGAGGAAAATGAAATCCTTCCACAAGGTAGCCATGGTCGCTGTTGTCAGATGTTCTATCGTGCGTTAAATGGCCCACGAGACGGACCTGGCATGCTCATTCATATGCTTTTATTTACAAAACTCCTTTTCTTGTCATTTCAAACCCCACTCAATCCCTAAAAACCCCAGCGAAGAGGGGGAAATGAATACCTAGTTGTTTTCTTCTCTGGTGACAGGTAGTGGTGCTTCGGGTCACAGGAGGACACTTACCTGGAGGCCCTTTCTCCGTTGGTCTTCTTTTCATTTCATTGCAAGTCCTGGGTGGTTATGGATGAGAGACGCCTCTCATCAACTACTGGTGTCTTTGACTCATTTTCTCTTTGGGGCCTGTGGGAGTATGTTCTGATTTATAGTAGCCATACTGGAAACTTTTTTTTTTATGATACTGTCAAAGCATTTGAAAGATACGTATTTGGAGTGTCCTAAAATAAACAAATTTCCCCATTGTTTCACATCTTGTGTCCCATTTCTTTTTTTTAATGTTTTTAAATTTTTTTTTGAGAGACAGAGAGAGACAGCACAAGCAGGGAAGGGTCAGAGAGAGAGGGAAGTATAGAATCTGAAGCAGGCTCCAGGCTCCGAGCTAGCTGTCAGCACAGAGCCCGACGTGGGGCTCGAACCCACAAACCATGAGATCATGACCTGAGCCGAAGTGGATGCTCAACCAACTGAGCCACCCAGGCACACTGTTGTGTCCTATTTCTTGTTTGAAGTTATCAGATTTCAGTCTTCAGCCTTTTTTTCTTGAGGGTTTACTTCTTTAATCTTCTCTTTTGTATTTAACTTTCAATATTCTCCTCTCTCCCAGGGACACCTGGGTGGTGCAGTTGGTTAGGCATCCAGCTTTGGCTCTGATAATGATCTCACGGTTCCTGAGTTTGAGCTCCATGTTGCACTCTCTGATGCCGGAGCAGAGCCTGCTTCAGATCCTCTGTCCCTGTCTCTCTCCCCCCACCTTGTTCTCTCTCTCTCTCTCTCTCCCTCTCTCTCTCTCTCTAAAATAAGTAAACGTAAAAGACAAATATTCTCCTTTCCCACATAATTTTCAAAGGCCTCATATTTATTTGAATGCTTGAGTGTTTTGACGATATTAATATGTATGTTTTTCAGTAGATTACAGAAACTGACCAGCTCTTCTGCTAGTGAGCAGTTATTCTAATATTTTGCAGATGTGAATATTCAAAACTTAAATAACAACATTAAACTGCTAATAATGATTAGCTATTAGGGAGAAGAGTAGAGAGAATGTTCACATTCTGTATAAAAAAAATTCCTGAGGGGCACCCAGGTGGCTCATCAGTTAAGCATCCAACTTCGGCTCAGATCATGATCTCAAAGTTTGTGGGTTCGAGCCCCACATCAGGCTCTGTGCTGACAGCTTGGAGCCTGCTTCAGATTGTGTCTCCCTCTCTCTGCCCTTCCCCTGCTCATGCTCCTTCTCTGTCTCTCAAAAATAAAATAAACATTAACGTAATTTTTTAAAATTCCCTCATTGTTTTTTTATACTAAATATCTACAACTTTTTAAGCCAGAGAACAATTATAATAAATTATTAATAACTGAATATTACATAGGAGACATCTACCTAATATAAAGCTAAAGTCAATTTATATCCTTCTCCATGTAAATAGGTCTCTTAGGACCCTCTCCAAGGTAGCAGAATACTATTTAATTCCTTGTAAGGGATAATTTGTTGTTTTGACCCTCAGTCACTATAGAGAAGCATTTCTTTTTTAAAAATTTTTTTATGTTTACTTATTAATTTTTTTTGAAAGAGAGAGAGAACAAGCCAGGGAGGGGCAAAGAGAGGGAGAGAGAAATCCCAAGCAGGCTCCACGCTGTCAGCACAGAGCCCAACAGGAGGTTCAAGCCCAAAAACCGTGAGATCATGACCTGAGCGGAAACCAAGAGTCAGACACTTAAACAACTGAGCCACCCAGGCGCCCCAAGAGAAGCTTTCTTGGGTCGAATTCCACAGAACACCGGTTCTGCCCCTTCGTAATGGGCAAGTGAGAAAAAAAGGACTCTGTGGCTTGGTAACTCTGGTAAAACACAGGTTTCGACAAAAAAACCTAAGTTTCTTAACTGCAGTCTTTCTCAAGGTGTTAAAAGCATGATGGACACTGACTCACTCCATGAAGTGAAGCGGGAACGGAGCTGAGCACAGGTTTTCCAAACTTGTTTGTTCCCAGTCTCTTTTTTTCCCTCCCAGGACCTATATCCTGGGAAACCGTGCTTTGGAGTGTTCAAGAAACAGTTCTTTTCATAGTGAGGGGTGATGAAGGGCTTACCCCCTCCTAACTTGTCTTGAGATTTATCAATATCTAAAGATACGATCATTGTTTTTGAGCCGGATGTAGATTATTTAAAGTACAGATTTTTTGGAGAGCCTGAGTGGCTCAGTTGGTTAAACATCCAACTTCGACTCAGGTCATGATCTCGTGGTCCATGAGTTGGAGCCCTGCATCGGGCTCTGTGCTGACTGCTCAGAGCCTGGAGCCCACTTTGGATTCTGTGTCTCCCTCTCGCTCTGCCCCTCCCCTGCTCACTCTCTCTCTTTCTCTCAAAATAAAATAAAGACATAAAAAAATACAGTATAGATTTTTCAAATATCACACTAATTTTAGTGTTTTGTTGTTGTTTTTTCAAATAAACAAGACTGGGTTGTGATGTAGTACTAGGTTTGGGTTTGTTAAAATTGTGTTTGGGATTTTACCTGTTCTCATAAGAGACACTGGCCTTTAATTTTCTGATTGTTTTCTATTGAAGTTTATTATTTAAATTGAGGGGGGTGCAGAGAGAGAGAGAGGGAGAGAGAGAGTCCCAAGCAGACTCCATGCCATCAGCACTGAGCCTGATGCTGTGCTCTGTTTCATGGCCATGAGACCTGAGCAACATCAAGAGTTGGACGCTTAACCGACTGAGCCACTCAGGGGCCCCTAATTTTCTATTTTTGGGAATATGTTGCCAGATATTACTGCCAAAGCTATGCTGGTCTCTTAAAATAATGAGTTGTGGGGAGCTCCATCTTTTTCTCCTGTCTGGAAGAGTTTGTGTGATCTCGATATTAACTCTCCTTTGAACATTTGGTAGAATTCACTGGTGACAGTGTCAGAGCCTGGAACCTTATTTTGCTGTGTTTTATTTCATTGGGAAGTTTTCTGCTTTGCAAGAGGTGTCAGAGTCCATTTGGTGCGGGGGGCAAAGCCTCACACCCTTGCCAGCAGTGAACGGCGGACATAGGCACAAACAGGGGAAATGCTTGAAGAAGAGAGATTCTGGTTCAGAATATATGGCCAAGCAGCCAGCGACCTAATAGGGGAATTCCAGAAGTGAGAGAGACCCAGAATGGCTCACACATTCTTTACTAAGGAGGATACTACACATGAGTGGAGGGAACCTCAGAGACCTGGGGGTCCAAGAAAAAGCCAAAGACAGAGGAGTCTTGAGAGCTGACTGGATCTTTGAATGCGTTCCTCAGTAGGGATTCAACAATTTTAGTTGAATATTTCAACACTTCCCTCTCGGTACGTGGTGTCCTGGAGAAGTCCTCAAAGATCTCTGCCTACAAAGAACATAATCAACCGAGAGCCGCAGCTCATGTGCTCTGAAATACTCCGCTGCATTTGCTCTCCATCCATGCCTCCCCTAGGCTAGTCCCAGCGGATGGCTGCGTGTCATCGGAATACTAGGGCAGGTCCTAGGAGATACAAGGTTCTTCTGATGCCTAACAACTTTGGCTTTAAGGACTCGAAACAGCTTGGCTGAGCCTTTCTTAGTCTGCATGGCGGTCTAGGACGCTTCTGCTCAGTGTTCCTCGTCTGCATCTCTCCTGTACTCAGGGTCAGGCCCATGCTGCAGTCTGAAAGACCTCTCTCTCAGGCTTTTCCAGCTCCTTCCTGTCTCCTCTCACAGCCATTTCCTCTAATAATCATACATTGAATCCTATTGCCATGTGCTTCCTAGAGGGCCCAGATGAGCACAAATGGTATCAAGAGTGGTCCAAGAAAATTGGTGGTTAAGATGGGGTCTGGGACTGGCTCGCCTACTGCCCGGGAGATGAGACTGTCCTGGTTGGGAAGTGGGATGTGGCACAAGGTGGTGGGTTGGTTGGTAAAGATGTCCCTGGTGGTGACCTGGGAAAATGGCACCCAGGAGAGGAGAAGGCTGTGGCAGGTGCCATGTTTCAGGCCTTTCAAAAATATGGGGCAGCAGTGCTTGCAAAGACAGTGGAGTTGGCTTGTTGCCGCTACCTTGTAGTGAGTCTGCTGTTAGCGAGCAGCTGATGGTTCCATGTGAGAGTCAGAGCACCTCTGTGGTTTCCAAAGAGGCCCTGATCTCTTGCAGGAGAAGGGCAGGCACATTTGAGCAATAGGCAGAAATACGAATTGTTAGAGTCTGAGAGCTCCATCATTGTTGGCATTGGTCAGCCAAGGCAGGAGGATTAAGAATGTTAGAACCGTGGTGATCAAAGTGAAGGATCCTGAACTATGGGTAGGGACATCTAGATGGATGCCTTTGAGGATATTGCCTGTGTAGCCACTGTGCCTGTGCACCTTCCGTGCTCACAGAGGTGGCCCGTATCCCCTAAGAGCTAACACTTCTGAGATGCTCTCCTCTGAGGCTGCCCTCACCCCTACTTCCTCTCCTGGCTACCAGAATGATAACAGGGGTTATGTAGGGTCTGGGTAAATTACACTCAAAATTCTACTTGTGTGCATGTGTGGGCACCTGTTTTCCTAGGGAACCCATTGCTTTTTGTTGGGTTTTTTTTTTTTAGTCTGTGACTAAAAATATTTCTGAAATACTGGTTCTTCCTCCCCTTAAGCCTGAAGCCTCCTTCCCACCAGGAATGGCTGTAATTTCATTACGAAGCAGAACCGAACTAATTTTCTCTCCTAATGACCTAGGGAGAGTTCCCTTTGACATACCCAGATAACTTTATAGAAAAATACCGCTGGAACCCTGAACAAAGACTAATTGGCTGGACCTGCTAATCTCATTTGACCTCTGACTGGCACTTCAGCCCATCATCTCAAGGACAGTCACACCTGCCATCCTTGGCCACCAGATTAAAGCTAAGTACTCCTCGGAGGCAGTTGCCAGTAGTATACCATCCTCTGCTTCTCTTCTTGATAATCACAGGGCTGGGGCTGGGGTGGAGGAAGGAAGGAGCTTAGAGCCAATGCACAAGGAGGGGCTCGTTTGCAAGGCTCACCCTACACTTGCATTTGCTCCCTCTGAAAGTCAGAGTCTCCTTACATTTTGCACCCTAGGGGTCTCCTTTGTCAACCCCTAGTTCTACCTCTGGACATCACCAACTACAGTGCATCACTTATGGTGTGATGGAAAGAGCATGAGTCCCAGGGTGGGGAGGGGGTACAAGTAGGTCATTCACAGAGACGATGACTCAGAGCTTACTGGGGGAAGTGAGGGAAGTCATTGCAGAAAAGTGAGAGGGCAAGGAATTAGTCTGAAAAAGAAGCAAAGAGGTCGGATGCAGGTCTGGGAAAAGCCCTATGAACAGAATGAAGCTAAATGCTTTAGGCGGCACCTGGGTGGCTCATTCGGTGAAGCATCCAACTCTTGATTTTGGCTCGGGTCATGATCTCTTACTTCCTGAGTTCCAGCCCTGAGTCGGACTCTGCACTGAAAGTGTAGAGCCTGCTTGGGATTCTCTCTATCTCTCTCTGCCCCTCCCCCCTCAAAATAAAATTTTAAAATAATGGCTTAGAACACGAGAGTGAACAAAATGAGGTTTCCAGGAGTTTGCTCTTCCTGGGAGCTGATAAGTTCTGGGTGAGAAAACAAAACTTCTGTTTTCATACAATCATGTCTGGAAATATATCCTGGTTTAGGGACAGGAGAGAAAATTGGAAAATCTCTATAAAGCGAAAATCTGTATGTTAGCCTTTTCAAAGTCTGGGATGGCTTCTTAGGGGATCTGGGATTTCTGCAGCTGGGCCAACTGAAATATAAAAGCCCTTGTAGGACTGTTGTCCTTGCGGGGCAAAGCTGTATGCACAAAACTCAGTATGTTGGGTTTAACAAAATTAACAGCGTTTGCATTTATGTAACATTTTATAGGTTACAAAGTCTTCTGACACCATTAAAATTTTTTTTTTAAATGTTTATTCATTGTTTGAGAGACAGAGCAACAGAGCATGAGCAGGCAAAGGGCAGAGAGAGGGAGATGCAGACTCCAAAGCAGGCTCTAGGCTCTGGGCCGTCAGCACAGAGCCTGACGCGGGGCTCGAACCCACGAACTGCGAGATCAGGACCTGAGTCGAAGTCAGATGCTCAACCGACTGAGCCACCCAGGCACCCCCTGATAACACCTTCTTTTTAATGCCCAGTCTCTCCATGCCTTTGCCCATTTCTTTTTTTTTAAAGGGGAATTAAAAAAATTTTTTTAATGTTTTATTTATTTTGAGACAGAGCATGAGCAGGGAAGGTCAGAGAGATGGGGAGACACAGAATCGGAAGCAGGCTTTAGGCTCTGAGCTGTCAGCACAGAGCCCAACGCGGGGCTTGAACCCACAAATGTGAGATCATGACCTGAGCTGAAGTCGGAGGCTTAACCGACTGAGCCATTCAGGCGCCCCACCTTTGCCCATTTCTGTCCCCAATTCCTAAAAATCTCTTTCCTCTCCTAGCCTGCTCGTTGAAACCTAGTTTTGGAAACAGCTTTTTGAGATACAGTTCGCACACAATTCACTAAGGTAAATTGTGCGTGGTCCTTACGATGTTCAAAGTTGTGTAGCCATTGAGACAGTTTTAGAACATTTATCTGAAAAGAAATCCTGGAGACGCCTGGGTGGCTCTGTTGGTAGAGCATCTGACTTGACCTTGGGATCTTGAGTAGAAGCCTCTGTTGGGCATGGAGCCTATTTAAAATAAATAAATAAGAAGAAATCCTGGATTCTTTTAGCCACTCCCCGTCTGCTGCCTAACCTCCCTCGCTGTAGGCGACCACTGGTCTCCTATCTATCTCTGTCCATTTGCCTTTTCTGGATATTTGAATTTTTACATTAAAGTGACCTTGGGAATTAGGAATTCTTATCTCTGGAACTCCTAATCCCTAAGAGGTGTGACTTCTGTAGTAAGAACTTTGATAGAACAAAAGGGGAGGGAAATGGTATTTCCTTATCAACTATTATATGCGGTATATAGTCTTTGTTTTCAGAATCATCCTACACACCGCGTATCATTTAATAGTTGAAGAAACTGAAGTCCATAGAAATTAAGTAACTTGCTGTAGCTTACAAAGCAGTAACAAAGCAAGGCTGTAAACCTTGCTTTTCCAACTGGAGCCCGTTGCCTTCTTTCCGCCAGATCAGTAATTCTCAAACTTGGGTGGGTGGGCACTAGAGACAGCTGGACAGCTTATCAAACACAGATTAATGGGCTCTACCCACAGAGTTTTGGATTTTTTTTTTAATGTTTATTTATTTTTGAGAGTGGAGAGGGGCAGAGAGAGGAGACAGAGAATCCCAAGCAGGCTCTGCACTGTCAACACAGAGCCCGATGCGGGGTTTGAGCTCACAAACTGTGACATCATGACCTGAGCCGAGACCAGGAGTCAGTCAGACGCTTAACGGACGGAACCATCTGGGCGCCCCTGGACTCTTCAGTTGTGGGATGGGGCCCAAGCCTTTGCATCCCAGATGCTGGGGCTGCTGGGGCTGGAGACTGTGCCATGTGACACGCTGTTGACAGTATCTGAGAACGTCATTGCCATCACAGAGCTAGATGCGAGGAGCTTTCATATCATCCAGCCAGCTTTTCAGAAACACGCCTAGGATCCGTCCAAGCAATTGCTGATGAAGAAAGGCCATACAGAAAACCAAAATATTTCAGGGACAAGCTAAAGTTCGTTGAGACTTTTTTCTTCCTCGGTTGGAAATGTGAGAGTTTCCATGGTTCGTGAAGCACCTGGAGGCAGAACATGTCAGATACACACCAGGGAGTGCTCCCGGGCAGATAGAGGACCGGGATCGGCCGTGTCTCTTTCTGTGCCGTGGCCACAGCTGCAGGTGCACACTCATGCCGACTTTATCCCCCTTTGATAACCAGGCCAGAACTTGAGCATACTGAAGTCTGCACAGGGAATAAAATGATCCCAGAGACCGAGGGAAATGGATTTTCTTGAATCTGTTCTAACTCTGGATTTTATTGAACAGGTTTGATTTTTTTTTCCCTTTGTGGCAGGGGAAGGAGGACGTTTGGAAATCACTCACCTCCGAATCCGCAGTGGAATTGCTACAGGAGACTCAAACGTGATCTGAGCATCCCTGGCTGTGGGATTTGGTGACCAGGCTCCCGAGGGAGGATGACACAGCACAGAGAACAGCACGGACAGCCTGCCTTGCTTTATAGAGAGCCGAGACACAGCGTCCTTGTGGAGGTCACCAGTGCTGAGAATACTCTTCATTTAAATGGGCTTGGGTGACTTCCTTATGCAGAGTCAAGGCAGCCCTAGGGACAGAATAGAGTGAAAACGGGGAAAGAGTGCAGCGAGATGTCCTTGCTAATTAGGCCTCACCTTTATATAGACAGCTTTTGTTTTTTTTCAAGAGCACTTTTATGTATATTAACTTATGCACAGAAGTCAAAATTATTATTAAACAAGGTCCAGAAGGGGTGCCTGGCTGGCTCGGATTACCATGTGACTTTTGCTCTTAGGGTTGTGCGTTTGAGCCCCATGTTGAAGGTAGAGATTACATAAAAAAATAAAATCCTTTTTTTTTTTTTTCATGAGCAGGGGAGTGGCAGAGAGAGATGGAGAGAGAGAGAATCCTAAGTAGGTTCCACGCTGTAAGCCCAGGACACCATGCAGGGCTGGAACCCACAAACTATGAGATCATGACCTGAGACAGAATCAGGAGTTGGAGGCTTAACTAACTGAGCCATCCAGGTGCCCCCCAAAAATAAAATCTTTTTTTTTTAATTTTTTTTTTTGAGAGAGACAGCGCCAGCAGGGGAGGGTCAGAAAGAGAGGGAGACAACAGAATCTGAAGCAGGCTCCATGCTCTGAGCTAGCTGTCAGCACAGAGCTGATGTGGGGCTCGAATCCACAAACTGAGAGATCGTGACCTGAGCTAAAGCTGGACGCTCAGTGGACTGAGCCACCCAGGCGCCCCTGTTTTTATTTTTGAGAGAGAGAGAGAGAGAGAGAGAGAGAGAGTGTGAGCAGGGGAGGGTCAGAGAGAGAGGGAGACACAGAATCTGAAGACAGTCTCCAGGCTCTGAGCTAGCTGTCAGCACAGAGCCTGATGCAGGGCTTGAACCCATGAACCGTGAGATCATGACCTGAGCTGAAGTCGGACCATTAACCGACTGAGCCACCCAGGTGCTCCTAAAATCTTTAAACAAGGTGCAGAGAGATGTGTAATGAGTCAGCTCAGTTAATGAGTTGGTTGGACTAGTTAATAGATGCACACACAAGACTAGATGTGGACAGTTGCTTGGAATGTCAGGAAAAGAAAACATCTGGAAATAAGAGTAGGATAGCATCTAGGGAACACCACCTTTCATTTCAAAATGGTGCGAGAAGTTTACTTGCCGGTACTTTTATCGCTTCCGCATTCTTCATTTGGTGATTGGATACATTCAACATGCTTCCTACTTGCCTGTCATTCTGCCCAGTGGGGCTTTGGGAATGTAAAAGTGAGACATGTGTTTCTTCCTGTAAGATTTAATAGATGGAGGCAGAGATGAGAGGAAAGAAAGAGACCAAGTTAAGGAGCCAAGAAAGCCTTTATTGGGATCTGCGATTTCTGGGCGAGGGTCCGTGACTCTGGGAGTGGGGAGTCAGGGAAGTTGCGCCTGGTAGGGAGGGGCGAGGTATTTCATGGGTGAAAGACTTCCGGTCAGGTCCTGGGAGGGCAGACCACCAAATAAGGGTACTTTAGGGACGTGGCGGGATGGAATAGGTTGCCTCCTCTGTCAGGGTGATGGGAAGCTGGGGCTTCATGATTGGCTGTTTTCAAACTGGCACCGGACATTCCAGGTCTACAGGTGAAGGGTGGGGGTCGTCAGTGCAGGTGTTTTTTTCTCCTACCCACAGCAAAATGGCCGCTCGGTCACCATCTTAAGGTAACTCTTACACTGCCTTTATTCAACTAACATTTATTAAGGTCCTACATGTGCCAGAAACTTTTAGATGCTAGGGATATAGCAATTAAAAGAAAAGAAAAGGCAAGAAATGTACAAATCAGTTTGCAGTAACTCTTCAAACAAACAAGGCAAAGGCAACAAAGTGCTACAATAAAAACGTGCTGGCTGGAGAGATGGGCACACGGCTAGTGTGAGAGAGCAAGTGTAGCACGATGCTCGTGGTAGAGTCTAGACGGTGGTTCCGTCAGTGTTTAAAATATTTAAACTTAATATTTGAAAAAATTTATGATGGGAAAAGGCTATAGAAATAAGGAGTGGGGGTGGGGTGCCTGGCTGGCTCGGTGGGTTGAGCCTGTGACTTTGGCTTAAGGTCTTGATCTCATGTACAGAGCCCACTTCAGATCCTCAGTCCCCTTCTCTCTCTGCCCTTCCCCCCACCTCTCTCAAAAATAAAACAACCAATGAACTAAGGAAGGTAGAGATTTAGGACAAGTTCCTAGAGGATGTAGCATTCTTTACTTCTCTTCTTTCTCTAGCTACCGAATATCCCCTCAGCTCTGGGTCCATCAAGTTTTCCAAGTCCCATTAGGCTTTATCTTGGGCTATAAAGAACTCTGCAAGTCTTTGAAGACTATCAGATCTCCTTAGCGGAGAAAAGCCTTGGGGGAGAAGAGGCAGACTCATGAGTCAGCTAAAACGCACCCACCCCACAGCCACGTGGTAAGGCACCCTCCCAAAGGCGTGTCTCTACCTAAGAGCCACTCTCTCCCTCTTAGTCTCCTGTGTGCGCTTCTGCGGACTTGGCTTCGGGATGGTGACGTGAACTATTTCAAAAGTGAAAGGCCATTTTGCTAAGATGCTTAATTTGCTCTAGCAAATTTTTCTCAAAAGCATTCGGAATTTAAGGTAATTTACCAAGTTTGAAAAGAATGCTATTGATGGTAAAGCTGTCTTTTAGACTGTGGGAACCCATCATCAGCTCATCGGTTCTAGGCTCGCAGGGGCAGAGGCTGGAAGCTACTGGTCTAGTCCTACCTATCCACCCCACACCCCGTTCTAGGAACTTTGAATGTAACAATTCATGTAGTACAACCATCCCAGGGAGAGTTTCCATTATCATTCCCATGTAACAGACGAGAACACGGAGGCCCAGGGAGATGATGTAACCGGCTTACGGAACTATAAGTGAAGGCAGAAATCTGCCTCCCGTGGTTGGGGGCTGCCCTGAGTAACCAGCAGATACTACCTTCCTAATCAAGTGACTAATGGCCCACCTCTGAACACCCGGCTCACTGAAAGGTATTCATGGGTCACAATGACATTAATTACTATTTTAAGGTTTTCATAAGTCCTAACTCCGCAGGAACCTCTCCAGCATTTGGGATTTCAGACTGGTTGGCAAGGGCCTTGCTTTTTGGGGGGAGGGCGCCCTTCAGATAACCCTGTGGATTACCTTTCTCCGGGGAGAAGGACTCTAGGGGCTCCCTTACTAAAAAGGATGGTGTTTCCAAGAGAGGAAATATTTAGAGCCAGCCGCTGACATATTTTGGCAAACGGGAGGGGGAAAATTTTTCATCTGGGGAAAACACAAGTTTTTAGCCTCAATAACGGGCAAACGACATTAACTCTTTGCTTCATCTTACTCTTCCAGGCTCCTCCGAATTTTGCTTCCCAAGCCTGGGGCGTTGCCAGTGCCAGGCCTTCCCCCCACCCCCAATTACCCGATAAGCCCTTGTAGCTTCTCGCCCCCTTTGAAATAGATGGATCACACCCCAATAAAGCGCCGAGTGCCGGTTTCCTTGGCCTCGGTGCGCCCGAGGTCGTCCGGGAAAGGGTTAACCGGACGGCGGGGCGGGGGTGGGGAGAGGGCCGGCCTCACACCTCTCCGGGAGACCTCGGGCGGCGGCGGCGGCGGCGGCGGGGCCCGGGAGGGGCGGAGGCTGGGGCTGGGACTCCTCGCCGCCTCCGCCTCGGCGAATCGCAGCGCGCTGCCCGCCCGGATTGGAGCAGCATCATCACGCCGCCCTCCGCCGGGGCTGTAAGCCGAGCCGGCCGCTGCGGGCAGAGGCAGGCTCTCAGCGCCTCCGGGAAGGGCAGCCCCACGGCCGAGCTCCGGGCGCCTCGCAGGGACCCGGGCAGCGCGCAGTCGCGGCCGCGGGCAGCGGGGGAACCCGACGCGGGCGCGGGCGGGGAGCGTGCGTCCGTCGGCAGCAGCGGGAGGCGGGGCGGCGCCAGCCATGGCCGGGGACAGCGAGCAGACCCTGCAGAGCCACGAGCAGCCCAACGGCGGCGAGCCCTTCCTGATCGGCGTCAGCGGGGGCACGGCCAGCGGCAAGGTACGGCGGGGTCGCGGCGCCGCGCTCCGGGACCGGGGCCGGGCGGCGGCGCGTGCGGCGCGGCCGCGGGCCGTGTCAGTTGCTGCAGCCGCCGCGTGGCCCGCGCGCCTCCGCGCCTGGCGGCGCTCCAGCGCCGGGTTCCCCTCCTCCCCCCACGCCCTCGCCGCGCGGACTGCGGGCGGGGATTCCGGCCACGAGGCGCGGGGCTGGCGCCCGCCCGCTCCCTCTTTTTCTCCGCTGCGGTAACTCGTGGCCGGGCGCCTGGGGGGAAACAGGCAGAGAAAGCGGTTGCTTATTGTTTTGCGAGTCCCACGTTGGCGGGGTCGGTGGAGAGGGCTTGGAGCCGGGTCGCCGGAGAGCCCCCGAGGCGTCCCCTCCCCCAAACCCTTCTCGGGGGAACTCGCCGGGGCCCGGAGCGCGGGGCGAGCCGGGCAGCCCGACCTGGAGGGCTGCGGGAACGCGCGAGGCGGCGTCCCGGGGAAGGGAGCCCGAGTCGGGCTGGGGATTGCAGGGGATTCTTGGGGGGCGGGCTGGAGGGGGGAAATCCTGAGCACCAACGAGGTGCGGCGACATCGACCGAATGATAATAGGGGCTTCTGTCTTTTATGGTTATGGGAAGAAACGTGGTCGGTTTCAATGAGAAAGTTGTCCTGGCTCCGTGCTCATCGGGGCCACGGTTTTCCGTGGATCCGCAGAGCGGGGTCCATCTGAGGGGCGTCCGACCCCCTTAGGAGCCATTCTTTGTTTTATCAGCCAAGCAAGGAAGAACTAGGGAAATGCCTTTTTTTGTACAGCTTTGCCCCGGGCCTTTTCTGCAGGTGGAGAAGGGTGGGGACCTCCCAGATGTTTCTTTCTCTGCTCCCTTTTGCAAAAGCCTTTGGCGTTCAGCACTCGCCGATCGCGTCGGGAGCGCGGACGCCTCCGGGGCCGCCTGCGAGCCGGGGGCTGCGCTCCGCCGTGGGCGAGGTGGGACGCTTCCCCCCAGGCCGGGGACCGCGGGGCCAGGAGCCCGTTTGGCGCCACGAGGAGCGAGCCACGCGGTTCTCGCGCCCCAGCCGACTCCTCCCGGGCCCCTCCTCCATCTTGGCTCCACGTTTCCCCCTCCAGGTCCGGACTCCCTTGGCGCGCGGGCCCAGACCCGGCAGCTGGCGCTGTGAAACTTATTTATTGATCAAGTTAATCCGGTTTCTAACTGTCAGGGCGAGGGATCTGGCAGCTTTAGGTCCCCAAAGTTGAGGTGGCATTTGCCCCTGGTTGAATGCGTTTTCAGGTTGCTGTGTGTTCCCTCCAGCGCTGTTGCCCCGGGAAGGAGGCAGAGGTACGATGCCAACGCTCTCAGGCAAGTCTCCCTGGTCTTTTAGGATTATTCTTGCCTTCCTCCCTCTGTAGCCTATGGCTGTGGCATGGGACCTTTATGTCGTTCCTGGCCGTGTTCCCAGCGTTCCGCGCACATGTCTGGCATGTAGTTGGGCTCAACCATTAACCTGAAGTTCAGTCCTCCTGGGAGGAGGGAGACTCAAACTGGCCCATGAGTGTGGCATTTAGAAACCATGTCCTTGGTAATCATCCAGATCGTCAGTCACTCCAGAGGTGGAAACTGAGACCCTACAAGGTGAAGTAACTCCCTTCTTATTTTTGTTTTCCTGAGTCATCACCTGGTCTCAATGGATACTCCGTGGAAGGCGTGTTACTTGTGTCACTTGTGTCACATGTTGAATGGGAGCTAGTAGTGAGCCCGGTTCCTGGCCGTTTTTCTCATCCGGGAGGAAGATGATAGGAACTCGGAAGAAGGGATCTATTTTCAAAACCAGGTTCCTGTATTTCCTCCAACAGGATGGGTCTGGAGAGGAGGAGGGGTCACATTGGATGAATGAAAAAAGAAACCATGCATTTCCATCATTGATAAATAGTGTGTCATTGTTTAAGAATATTATATCATTGTTTTGTTACTTTAGGGTTTTTTTTTAGTGTTTTATTTATTTTTGAGAGAGAAAGAGGGAGACAGAGTACAAGTAAGGGAGGGGCAGAGAGAGAGGGAGACCGACATGGGGCTGGAACTGACAAAATATGTGAGATCCTGACCTGAGCCAAAGTCAGATGCTAAACTTAACGACTGAGCCACCCAGGCAGCCCGTTGTTTTTTTTTTTTTTTTAAATGTTTTATTTATTTTTGATACAGAGAGAGACAGAGCATGAAAGGGGGAGGGGCAGAGAGAGAAGGAGACACAGAACTGGAAGCAGGCTCCAGGCTCTGAGCTAGCTGTCAGCACAGAGCCTGACGCGGGGCTCGAACCCACGAACGTGAGATCTGACCTGAGCCGAAGTCGGAGGCTTAACCAACTGAGCCACCCAGGCGCCCCAGCCCGTTGTTTTAAAAAGCCCAAAGGTGCCCTGGACTTCTGTCATTCCTTATTCTAGTCCGTTTGCTGCCATTGTAACTTGATTGTCTTATTCTAGGCTTTCGTGCCTTTCTTGAAAGAAATTCAAAGTACTTTTTTTGAAGGATGATCAGCATCGACAGACAGGACCTCCTTTGGAAGTCTGAAATCAGAACATGGTCATACATGAGGATCTGGAAGCAAGATTGGTCCTCTGCTCCCTCCGTGTTTATTATGTGTCTGTCAGAAGAACATGGGAGGGGTGCCTGGGTGGCTCAGTTGATTGAGTGTCTGACTTTGGCTCAGGTCATGATCTCATGGTTTGTGGGTTCGAGCCCTGCGTTGGGCTCTGTGCTGACAGCTTAGAGCCTGGAGCCTGTCTTTGGATTCTCTCTCTCTCTGACCCTCCCCTGCTCATGCTGTCTCTCTGTCTCTCTCAGAAATAAATAAAACATTAAAAAAGACCACAACAAAAAAATCCCCAAAGAACTTGGGAAATGCAAAAGGTCTGAGAACACCCTCAAAAATGACAGTTTTAGATCTAGAAGGAACTGCAGAGTCCCTGGAGTCCAACACTTAGTCTCATCACTTCAACAAGAGATAAATGTATCCACATGATACGCCTAGTGGCGGATTCCGTTCTGGACTGGTGCCCTTGGGTCCCGCTGTAGCCTTGGTAAGGAAGAACTGAGTGAGGAAGAAGAGTAAGACCAAGGGAGGGGGCGGGGTGGAAGAACACATGTTTACAGCCTTCGCCTTGGGAAAGGGCGGCCTGGAAATGGCTGCGGAGTGGTTTCAGCCATACTTGACCCGAAGGGAAATGGAACTGTAGCCAGCTCTGTACTCTTGGGCCCGCCCTGTAGGCCTTGATTGCTCCCCCTCCTCCACCCCTCCTCTCTAAGAAAAAACAACTCCCCGTTCACCTTCTCTTGAGGGCTCAACTTTGTCTCAGTGTTGTGGCCGCCTTAAGTACACGAATTGTATCCCAGACTAAGTTATTTGGGTTGTACAAGGCAAAAAAAAAAAAGTGATTGCAGCTCGATGTATCGCGTTTTTTAGTTTGTTTTATAAATGACAATGAACTAGAACTTTAGAGAAAGCTCTGCCAGGCTGAAATGGCGAGTCATTGTTAAAAACTCACTGTAAAATTGTAGCAGGATAAGAAAGTTATCCTGTTACAAACCAGATTCTCGGGGCACCTGGGTGGCTCAGTCGTTGAGCATCCGACTTCCACTCAGGTCATGATCTCGCGGTTCGTGAGTTCTAGCCCTATGTCAGGCTCTGTGCTGACAGCTCAGAGCCTGGAGCCTGCTTCCAATTCTGTGTCTCAGTTCTCTCTTTCCCTCTCTCTCTCTCTCTCTCTCTCTCTGTCTCTCCCTCCCTCCCCCCTTCTCCCTCTCCCTCCCTCCCTCTCTCTGAAAGGACAGGTCTAGATGAGCAAGAAGTCACACTGGAAAAGGGAAAAGAAATAGCATAAACTTTTCTGCCTGCCTAGATGTCCATGACACAGATGCCAGTTCGCCTTTTTTCTGTGACTTCTTCCTTGACCAATTAAAGTAGCTTCTGAAGGCCGCGATCAGAGTGGGCTTCCTTGCCTATAGCTCTGATTAGGTCTCCTTTTTGGAAACCTGGGACCAGTCTCCGTCGTCCAAACTGCTGGTTAGATATCTCCGTGCAAATCCCCGGGACCCCCAGATGTGGTCCCAGACTGTCTTTTCCCCCTCCTCTCTGTGACCCGCCACCCGCGTGTACACAGGCACATTTATGGCACCCCTTTCATGTACACTTTTGCTCAGGATCTTCTCTGGAATGGCCTCTGGTCCTTGTAAGCCTTTGTGTCTGTAAGTAACTTCCTCCAGGGTACTGGGTTGTTCATTTCCTTAATCAGAATCGGTTTTTGTCTCCGGTGCGTCCCTAGTTTTACCGCCCTCTGCCTTCCTTGTCATCTGGCTACTTGCTGGCTGCCTCCCCCGCTGTGCTAGACGCTCTGTGACAGCGTCTCAAGTATTTGTGCCTTCAGGTCCACGTCCGTGTTTGATATAGCAGTGGTGTTTGGTGTTAGATGTTGGTTGAGCCGAGTCAGGCAGACTGTAATTTATAATTATCCTTTCATGATTTAGTTCATGAGTCTATTTGAATTAGGATCTGAAGCCACAGTTGAGGCTACCTCTTTTTTTTATTCATGTTGCAGTGACCAAACTATTAAAGCCCCTTGAACCCTAATTTGGTATTGCTTATTCAGAGCCTAGCATTTAGTTAGTAGGTACTAGAAAAGTGTTGCGGGGCACCTGGGTGGCCCAGTCCCTTGAGCCTCGGACCGCGGCTCAGGTCATGATCTCACGATTCATGGGTTCGAGCCCTGTGTCGGACTCTGTGCTGACAGCTTGGAGCCTGGAGCCTGCTTTGGTTCTGTGTCTCCGTCTCTGCCCCTTCTTGCTTGCATTCTGTCTCTCAAAAATTAAACCTTTAAAATTTTTTTTAGAATGAGTATTTGTTGAATGAACCGTCATTTTGCAGAATAAGGTATTGTGTTGTTTTTGTTGTTTATTTTTGAGAGAGTATGAATTCACATAGTGGGGGAGGGGCAGAGAGACAGAGGGGGACAGAGGATCCCAACCAGGCTCTGCCCTGACAGCAGAGAGCGGGGCTCGAACTCAGGAACTGCCAGATCGTGACCTGAGCCAAAGTCAGATGCTTAACTGACTGAGCCCCCCAGGCGCCAGTGTATTAAGGGCTTTGAGGCTATGTGAGAGAAGGTCCATCGATCAGTATTTTGCAGTTAAACGTTGCTTAAGCCATTTTCACCATCAAGCCCGTTTATTTTTTTATTTTTATTTTTTTAAATTATATTTTGATTTTTGAATGACAGAGAGAGACAGCGTGAGCAGGGAAGGGTTAGAGAGAGAGGGAAATACAGAATCCAAAGCAGACTCCAGGTTCTGAGCTAGCTGTCAGCACAGAGCCTGACGCGGGGCTCGAACCCACAAACCATGAGATCATGACCTGAGCCGAAGCCGGATGCTTAACTGACTGAGCCACCTAGGCGCCCCACCATCAAGCCAGTTTATCTTTTTCTTTTCTTTTTAAAGATTTTATTAATTTATTAAAGTAATCTCTACACTGAATATGGGGCTGTAACCTCCACCCCAAGATCAAGTGCTCTGCTGGTGCACCCGCCCCCCCCCCCAAGCCAGTTGGCCTTTAAAGCATTCGATTCCCTCTTCCCTTTGCAGTCAGGCTGGCGTCTTCCCCATTGATGGGTAACAATGGAAGATGAGGTTAGGAGGATTTTGGACTTGACTGACCTTGGCTAGTAAGTGATACAGCTTGGATTGGAGTCCGGATTTGCCCTTTCCGAACTCTGTCCCCGCTCTGAGCTGTCTTCATAAGCAGCAGGGAGGGTGGTCTGACTGTGGGAGTAACCGGCCAGGAGAGCAAACTGGCACTGTCCTCGGGGGTGCGGGCTGTCGCCTCAGCTCAGCTTGACCATGACTCATCTGCTTTTGGAGCAAGCGCTCTGGAATGTGCTGTTGGCCTGCATCCCCTTGGCCCCATCACCCTGTTCCGGGCCTCTGCGGCCGTCCCCATCCCGCCGGGCTGCTTCCTCCGCTGCCTCCTTCTGTTTGGTGCTCCCGGGACCCCGAGGACTGGCTTGGTCCCCTGGTTTTCTCAGAGCTGGTGCTGCATGCTCTGTGCCACCCCAGACTGCTGCCGTGGCCATCGAGGCCCAGCACGAGGTGGCCCTGCTGCCCCCCTCACCCCTTGCTCTGTTCCATTGCAGCCAGCGGTGCCACACCCCTGGCCTTCCCTCTGCCCAAGGATGTGCCTGGAATTCTGTCGTCCGTGGTGCCAGGGCCTGGCACAGCAGGAAAGAAGACCCAGCAGATCTTGAGGTCCCCAGAGTGTTCCTCTTCCGCTGCTTGTCCGTTGTCCCCAGCTGTGCCTGTGGTCAGCTGCCTTCCTTTTCATTCCTTACTTGAATGTCTTTGAAGTGTGGCTTCTCCAGGGTCACCTGACTCCTCCAGGCTCTGTAGCACTTGCTGCGTCTGTCATTTCCTTGTTGGGTCTTGCTTTCTGGGCCTTCTGTGCTGGGGACAGATTGTGTTGGGAGCGTCCCTGTGGGGCGCCTGGTCTTTGGGGCTGGTGGGCTCTGAGACAGTGCTGCTGGATGGCTCAAGGTCTCCGAGGGCTTCTAGATGTGTGTTCCCGTGTTTTAAACCAGCGAAACAGCGGGGAGGGGGCGCGCTCTGTGCACACGTTTTCTGGTCCATCAAGGCACTGTTTAAAATTTTATTTTATTTTATTCACTTACTTTCTATTTAAATTTAATTTTTGTTTTTTTTAAAATATTTTATTTATTTTTGAGAGATGGAGAAAGACCGAGCATGAGCGGGGAAGGGGCACAGAGAGAGGAAGACACAGAATCCAAAGCAGGCTCCAGGCTCTGAGCTGCCAGCACAGAGCCCGACATGGGGCTTGAACTCACAAACTGAGATCATGACCTTGGCAGAAGTCGGACGCTTAACCGACTGAGCTACCCCGGTGCCCCTATTTCTTATTTAAATTTTAGTTAACATCATCAAATCACTTTTATCAGTAAGCCAACTTACTAAAGCATTTGACCGTATCCTTTTCATAATTTACCATGTATATGTATATATGAGTTAGTTACCTGAGTATAATTTCTATAAAACAAAAATAAGACTTAGGAAACTGAGAAAAATGATATGAACAGTTAAAAGCTGGTTTCCTTATTTTTAAATTGTTTTTAATGTTTATTTTTGGAGAGGGAGCGAGCGAGCCAGTGAGCAAGCGTGAGTAGGGGAGGAGCAGAGAGAAAGGGAGACACAGAATCTGAAGCGGGCTCCAGGCTCTGAGCAGGCTCTGAGCTGTCAGCACAGAGCCCAGCCCAATGCGGGGCTCGAACGCACAAACTGCGAGATCATGACCTGAGCCAAAGTCGAATGCTTAACCGACTGAGCCACCCAGGCGCCCCCAAATAATGGTTTCTTTAAAGGTATAAAACCTTTTGATTTTACTAAAAATGTTTTTTATTTGTGACTAAAGAGCGTTTTATTTTTATAAGTCTTGTTTCACACGTGGTGACTCACGGATGTTGGATGATCTTGGTGATATTAGTCTTGGTGATGACAAGGCTGAAGATTTGGTTTTAAGTTTAGTCTTTTGATTTTTTTTTTTTTTTTGAGACAGAGAGAGACAGCACGAGCGCGAGTGGGTCAGAGAGAAAGGAAGACAGAATCTGAAGCAGGCTCCAGGCTCTGAGCTAGGGGTCAGCACGGAGCCCCACGTGGGGCTCCAACCCACGAACCATGAGATCATGACCTGAGCCGAAGCCGGATGCTTAACTGACTGAGCCGCCCAGGCGCCACTAAGTTTAGTCTTTTGAATCGGGAGTTGAAGGCCATCATATTTGAAAGCGTTATCTCCTTCAAAGATCCAAGAACAAAAGAGTCCCTGCTTGTGGTGTTTACAAATCACAATAGTCCCAACCCCTAAAACCCAACTAGAAAATGTTCACGTTTGCATATCAGCTGTTTTTGCAAACCAAGGTGCTCCATTTAAAGGTTTTTAAGTAGTGAATTAAAACTCCACTGAAAATTCTTATCTGGACTATCTTATAAGTTCTTACAGGCTCCGTTCACCAGTTTGTAGGTGCACAGCTGGTTTTTGGCAACAGTGATGCTTAACACTGGAAACATTTTCAAATCTCTTTACCAGATGATTTGATCATTTAATTTTAATAAATGTAGTTTTTCATTCAATCCTATGTAAAACAGCAAGTCAAACGTTTATTTTTTTAAAGAGAAATATTTCTAAATGAACACGTAACCGCAAAAATTATTTGAAAAGGAATAAAGAGTGTCTAAAAGACAAAAGAAAAGGTGTAACAACTGTCAGGTTTTGATAAAAAGTAACTAATCAGTGGGGCACCTGGTGGGTCGGTTTAGCTCTAGCACAACGGGCTGCTGGCAAGGAGCCTGCTTGGGACTCATTCTCTCCCCCCCCCCCCCCCCCCCCCACTTTTTGTCTTTCTCCCTCTGTCTCTCCTCTGCTCATGTGCAGGCTCAATTGTTCCCTCTCTCTCAAAAAAAAAAAAATATATATATATATATACTAATCGGTATACA
>PJEM01001164.1:73040-102739 GCA_004023845.1 Helogale parvula | reverse complement strand
GTCCTAGAGAGCCTTGAACCTTTGGGCCTCTCTGAAGCAGTAATTTGATTAGCTAGGGGGCCATTGGTTCTAAAATGGACCATGTATGACTTTGAGAATTTTGAATAATGATGGAAGGAAAGTAAGTGTAAAAGAGAAAAACCATCAGTTTGCTCTGTTACCTGGGTGTTAAAAATGATCTTTGAAACTGCAGAAGTGTCTAGAATGGCTCAGAACCTCCCATCCTTCCCGGGGTAACGTTGAGTGCCCTGTGGAGCAGGTGGCCCACAGTTTTCTTCCTGCCCCCTGTGGTCCCCACCTCATCTGTGGTAGGAAATTGCATTTCACAGTAATAGTGATAGAAGGTTCTGCCACATGCCCTTTGTGGGACTTGGAGAAACGTTGGTGTAGGGCTTGTATAAGGCATCGTAGGAACGTGAGAGTTTTATGTGCACAGGTGAAGTAGGGTTGTGCTTCTTTAGCACTTTAATCAGCCTGCAAGTATGCTATCTTGTCTGAAAATTGGTCGGGGAGGCTCAGGCTGCAGAGAGCCAGCTCGTAGAATGCAGTGCTGAGAGCCCTGACTTGTGGTTTGGACTCTGTTTCGAACGTATTTGCATCTGGAACTGCTAGGAGAAGCTTTAGAGAATTCTTTATCCTGTTTTTTTAAGTTTATTTAGTCCTTTTGAGAAAGAGAGTGTGGGAGAGCGTGAGTGGGGAAGGGGTAGAGAGAGAGAATCCCAAGCAGGCCCCATACTGTCAGCCCAGAGCCTGATCTCATGAACCTTGCGATCTGAGCCAAAATCAGGAGTGGCGGAAATCAGGAGTGGCCGCTTAACCCACGGACCCGCCCAGGCGCCCTTCCCTGAGGCATATTTTTGGCCTCAAGTTTGCTTTCATCCTGAGTTGCAAAGGCTAGACTTCTGATATAGATATTGTCATTCTAAAATTTCTGATGTTATGAATATTGACATTCTGAAATAATAATTGTTTCATTCTTTAAAATGTATCTGCTGGGCTCTAAATACTGGAATAATTTAGCCTATTGTCATCCATTAAAAAATATATGAATAAACTCTTATTTGAAAGCTTCATTGTTTCTTTTTTCTCCTTGAAATCCTATTTCAGTTCTACTTTTCTCATAAGATGTTAACTTAATTTCATCTTTTTATGCTTGAAAATCTTTTATTGATCATTCTATCTTTTTTTTAACTTTTAAAAAATGTTTTTATTTCTTTTTGAGAGAGACAGAGCATGAGTCGGGGTGGGGCACAGAGAGATGGAGAGAAAGAAGGAGTCCAAAGCAGGCTCCAGGCTCTGAGCTGTCAGCACAGAATCCGACATGGGGCTCAAACTCACAAATCATGAGATCATGACCTGAGCTGAAGTTAGATGCTTAATAGACTGAGACACCCAGGCGCCACACTCTATCCTCTTATTTTTGAGAGAGAGAGAGAGACAGACAGTGAGAGAGAGAGGGGACAGGCAAGGGGGGAGGGGCAGAGAGAGACAGAGACCCAGAATCTGAAGCAGGCTCCACACTGTCAGCACAGAGTCTGATGTGGGACTTGAACTCACGAACCGTGAGATCATGACCTAAGCCGAATCATCTTTATGCAGCAAAAATGTATGTGTGCATTGGAATGTTTTTGTTTTCTATTCTTAGGAGAGTCCCCTGTTAACTTCTTTCAGATATGACTGTGGTTATTGTTTTAAGTTCATCAGAACAAGTAGCTATACATTTTGATACCCACTTAAACATGAAAGGTAGCATTCCATTGGAAAGCAACTTGATGGCTATAGCATGTGTCAGTGGGTTATTACTACTTAACGCTACAATAAGATTTTTCTCTTGTGTAAGATAGAAACTTTGAGAAGTTGCTGTTAACAGACAATGGGACTGGAAGGGCTTTTATTATATCAAGGTTGCTCAGTTTTTACATTCCAAAGTCTGTGTTAGAATCCAGTATGTTTTTAGGAGTCAACCAGCTTGGCGCTCACCTCCCTTAGTTTTGTGAAAGGCAGAAAGTTGGAGACATTCAGGCTTGTGAGAGGACTCCTACCCGGTCATTAGACCATTCATGTTGCGGTATCAGCACACCTTTGTGTGGCCGCTGATTTAGGGAATGTGGGTTCCAGCCTAGCTTTGCCAGTTGCTTACTAGGTATCTGGATCTTCATCTATAGGAGAGCCTCTTCTTTCATCCCTTAACAGTTTTCAGTTCTGCAGCTAGTCTCCAGTGTTCCTGAATATTCTCTCACAGCTGCTCCCACCCACACCTGCACAGTGCAGTTGGCATTTGTGACCAAGGTGAGTCCTGGAAGGCTGATACTCCCCGCCATTTACCAACATTCACTTCAACTGGGTATTAACTGGGTTTCTCGTAGATCCTGTGACACTGTAGCAGGCTCTGAGCTGTCAGGACAGAGCTCTACATGGGGCTTGAACTCAAAAACTATGAGATCATGATCTGAGCTGAAGTTGGATGCCTAATGGCCTGAGCCACCCAAGTGCCCCATATTTTTTTTAAATTTTAAAGTTTCTTGTTTGTTTATTTTGAGAGAGAAAAAACACCAGTGGGGGAAGGGCAGAGAGGGCGGCACAGAGGATCCAAAGTGGGCTCTGTTCTTCTTTTTTTTTTTTTAATGTTTTTTATTTTTGAGAGACAGAGAAAGTACAAGCAGGGGAGGGTCAGAGAGAGGGAGACACAGAATCTGAAGCAGGCTCCAGGCTCTGAGCTGTCACACAGAGCCCAACAGCGGGGCATTGAATTCATGAGCCATGGTCATGACCTGAGTCAAAGTCGGACCCTTAACCAAGGGAGCCACCCAGGTGCCCAAGGGGCCTGTTTCTATTGTGTGGCCTATTGGTGGTCTAAGAGCTTTCTCCATGAGTTGAGTTTGGTGAGATTGGCCAGGGGCCCTGCTTTTGACTGTGAGGCATATCTCCCGAGGACCTGTTGATTTTTCTACCAAAGCAAAACATACTATTTTGACTAGTCCACGGCTTTATTTTTCTCCGCTTCCTTGGTAGAGAGGATAAATATTTGAAAACAGAAAGAACAGAATAGTATTTGACACGTAGTATTGAACACAGAGTGTGCGGGCCGGAGAGGCAGTGATTACTCTTCTGGAAGAAAAGGCAAGCCGTGTGCAGAGGACACAGAGCTGAGCTCGAGGGATCGGCCCTTTGGTTTCTGGAAGCTGTGATCAGGAGAGGTTAAGGTCGAGGTGGAAAAGCTTGTGTTTTTTTGGACATGTCCTCTCAGAAGACCTAAATCCCAGGCCTGCCATGGGGCTCCTTTTGCAGGACTCAGTGGGGATCACGATCTTTATGGCTGATAGAATTGAGGCCTTATGGGGCACCTGGGTGGCTCTGTCGGTTAGGCATCCGACTTCGGCTCAGGTCACGATCTCATGATTTGTGGGTTCAAGCCCCGCGTCGGGCTCTGTGCTGACAGCTCAGAGCCTGGAGCCTGCTTCTGATCTGTGTCTCCCTATCCCTGCCCCTCCCCAGCTCATGCTCTGTCTCTCAAAAATAAACATTGAAGAAAAGAATCGGGAAAAAAAAAAAAGAATCAAGGCTTTGTGAGGTCTCTTCTTCAAGCAAGGACGGGAGCCCAGTCCCCTGGCTCCTGGACAGTGTGTTCCCGCTGCAGGTCTGGACGGCTTAGTGGGTGTGACAGACACGGCCATTCGTGTGTTAACATCCCAGCTTCGAGCACTTGTGATCCGTTTCTTTGGAACCCATTTGTACATCTGTGAAAAGCAGATAAGTCCGCCTTGGAGAATTGCTGGCGAGATGCCAGGAGAAGATGCTCGCAGAGGGGGATAGGGGGGTGTTGCTGCAGCGGCCGGATCCCCTGGCCCGAGCCCTGGGGCAGGTGTGCTGACTGTCCTGCTGTCTGTCCACCTCTCTGAGCTCCATGTGTCCAGGCGTGGCCGCACGGATGGCCATGGGGACAGCGTGATTTCCGGATCCTGGTGTGACGTTATTTTCGTGAGACGGTGGCCTTTCTCTGCTGACCAGGCCCCCTACAGGGCAGATGCTGGCCGCTCCCTTCTGTGGGCCGCCTTTCAGTTGTCCCGTTGCCACCTTACCAGCGTGCCTCAGGCCTTTCTGGTTCTTCCCTGCTGTTGTCAAGTTGAACCTTTTCCTGAAAAGAGTTAAGCAGACTTGTCTTACGCTGGGTGGTTATAGGGGAAGAAAAAGCAGCTTACAAACATTCCTTTAAAATACCCTTCTAATTGGGATGCCTGGGTGTCCCAGTCGGTTAAGCGACAGACTCTTGGTTTTGGCTCAGGTCATGATCTCATGGTTCGTGAGTTTGAGCCCCGTTTCAGGCTCTGCGCTGGCAGCATGGAGCCTGCTTAGGCTTCTCTCCTCTCTCTCTCTGTCTCTCTCTCTCTCTCTCTCTCTCTCCCTCTCCCTCTCCCACCCCCCCGCCCCCGTCCTTCCTCTGCTCACCCTGTCTCTGTCTCTCTCAAAATAAATAAACTAAAAAAGATAAAATAAAACACTTCTAATTAAAAGTAGAACCTATTGGGGGGGGGGCGCCTGGGTGGCTCAACCAGTTGAGTGTCCGGCTTTGGCTCAGGTCATGAGCTCACCGTTCGTGGGTTCGAGCCCTGTGTCGGACTCTGTGCTGACAGTGAACTCAGAGCCTAGAGCCTGTCTTTGGATTCTGTGTCTCCCTCTCTCTCTGACCCTCCCTTGCTCACGCTGTCTCTCAAAAATAAATAAAACATTGAAAAAATAAAACTTAAAAAAAAAAAAAAGAACCTATAGGGTGTACCTGGGTGGCTAAGTCGGTTAAGCATCCGACTTTGGCTCAGGTCATGATCGTGTGGTTCGTGAGTTCAAGCCCCACGTCGGGCTCTGCTGACCCCTAAGAGCCTGGAGCCTGCTTTGGATCCTGTATCTCTCTCTCTGCCCCTCCCCTGCTCACACTCTGTCTCTCTCTCTCAAACATAAACATAAAAAAAAAAAAAAAGAACCCGTGGGAAAGAGTACAGATTTTGTGTGGCTCAGTGAACACACCTGCGGAGATACTTTCCACGTCAAGGAGCAGTGTGTGACCAACACATTTTCATCACTGCCTCCCTCCCTCTTCTGTCCGTGATTTGAGGACTTTGTAGAGACAAGATCTGTTTTCTCGCTGGGGGCATAGCAAGACTTGTATGACTCCTAGGAACTTGGTCCTGTCTAGAAAATACATTGTAAAAATATTCAGTCAGGGTACATCTAGCAAAATCCTACCACTCCTCAAATCCAGATCACAAATGTCCCCCAAAGCTTTTACCCTTGTCCACCCCTGAGAGAACAGGTCACGTTTCCATTCGTTTCATTCCTCCGGCAGATGCCCTCGGAGTTCTTACAAGGTGCCGGGCCCTCTGGTAGGTGCTGGGAACGGAGGAGCGCATCAGAGAAAGCCCGTGACCTCACGGGTCTGACGTGTCCAGGTCTGACTCATCTCTGCTAATCCGCGGCCTCGCCTAGTGCTTTACGAAATGCCCTCACTTTCCTGTCGGGTTCACGCCTCTGTATTGTGGTCAGCTGGCCGGTGTGCGATTTCTGGATTCCAGGACCCCGGACTGCAGGCTGTCTCTGTATCCTTTCGTGTGCAGAGAAAGGACTTCGCTCTATTGAAGGTGTGACAGGTGACCTGCAGGTGGGGGAGTCAGTCAGTGCCGTCAGATGTCTAGCGGGGTCGGAACGTGTTAACAGATAGGATAAAGCCTTTCTTGCCAAAGTCACCCGTGCTCCCCGGTCCCCAAGTCCTGTTAAAGCCTTCAGTCTTTATGTTGCTCTTCTGTAACACTTGCCAGGACCATTTCTTCCAGGGAACTTTATTTCCCTCCCCTCGGCTGGCTTTCTACCTCTCGCTATTCTTTCTCAGCCAACTGTCTGGGTTCTTTTCTCCCTGTGGATGCGGCCCGCCTCAGGACCCCCTGCTTGGGCCAGTGGTTTTCTCCCTCTCCCTCTCCATATCCTCCGTTTGTCGACGCCTCCCAGGTCATTTCCTGTCCTGGGGCCTTTCCTGGGCTCCTTCCCCATTCACGCAGCGGTAGGGGGGTGACCTCTCCCCGCTGCCATGCCCAGACCCGCACTTCTGTGTTCTCTCTGCACATGACGGCACGGGGCAGAAACCCCCTGTCCGCTCTGCTGTCCTCCAGCCAGCGCTCCTACGTCCTCCCGCCATCCAGCCAGGCCTCCCCAAGGTCTGGCCAGTCCTTGTCTGTCCTAAAATGACCTCTCCTCCCCGCGTCCATCATTTCTTGCCTGCATAACTCTCCGGTGGCCGGTTTCGCAGCTGCCAATCTGGACCTTTTCCAAAACATTCTCCCCATCGCTGTTGGAGTGGAGCAATCTTTTGGGGGCAGAAAATGTGGCCGTGATCAAGCCTGTCGCTCCCCTCATTCATCGGTGGCCCTCCTTCACCTTCAGGCTTGTGGTCAGCACTGCCTCCCCACGGAGCCAGCCAGCGTGGTCTTCCTTCCTGCCGTCCTCCACATGCCATCCTGTCCCTTCGCAAACTCGTTGTCCCCTCCTTCCTGTTCCCAGGTCTCAGAGCGCGCATGCACTTCCATTCCCCTGGACGCGTTGCTGCGTCTGCCCGCCGTGTTGTCCCCTCCTTGTCTGGTCTCTTCAAAGCCTGAGGAAGTGTCTGTCCCTCCCCTTGTCCTGTGTATTCGTCCCTCCAGCACCCCGTGTTGCTGCCCACTGTCTGTCTTTCCAGCAGACGGTGGGTATTAAGAACAGCGTCTTCCGTCTCTACCTACCCACCGCGCTTAGAATATCCCAGGTGCTGGGACACCGGATGGCTCAGGCTGTTGAGCGTCCAGCCCTTGACTTTGGCTCAGGTCATGATCTCACAGTTCGGGAGCTCAAGCTCTTGGCACAGAGCCTGCTTGGGAATCTCTCTCTTTCTCTCTCCCCCTACCCCACTCATGCTCTTTCTCTCTCCAAAGAAATACACTTAAAAAAAAAAAAACTTAAAAAAAAAGGAAGAATATCGTAGGTGCTCAAAAATACTGCAGGGAGTGTAAGGAGGTGGGGTTTTTTTGCCACGAGTGTGGGGTTGGGTTACATATGAGGTTCGTCTGGCTTATATATTTATTTATTTTTAAATTTATTTAATTTTGAGAGACAGAGAGGGAGAGAGAGAGACAGACACAGAAGCAGAAGCAGAAGCAGACTCCAGACTCTGAGCTGTCAGCACAGAGCCCCATGCGGGGCTTGAACTCACGAACCGTGAGATCACGACCTGAGCAGAAGTCAGTTGCTTGACCGACTGAGCCCCCCAGCTGCCTTTACCCTGTATGTGTGCTTATCATCTATTTCATTTCAAAATCTGTACCCCAGTAGTTCATTTCCCAAGCGCTGTGTGCTAGGTGCTGTGCTAAACTCCTTTAATTTCTCAAGAGCTCAAGGTGTAAATTACTAGGATTACCCCTGTTTCCAGATGAGGAGATCACAGCCCAGAGCAGTGAAGTAACTGCTGCAGACCCTAACAGAGCTAAGTGGGGGGTCTCCACAGCTCCCCTGGGGGCCATGTCCCTTGAGTAGGACATTATCTTTTTTTTTTTTTTTGAGCAGGGGTGGGGCAGAAGGAGAGAGAATCTTAAGCAGGCTTTACGCTCAGCGCAGAGCCTGATGTGGAGTCTAACATGGGGCTCGATCCCACAACCCCAGGATCCTGGCCAGAGGACACTCAACCAACCACTGAGCCATCCAGGTTCCCCAGGGTGTGGCCTTATGTTAACTTTGCAACAATTAACAGCATCTGAGGTCGATTTATATGAGCTAAATGTCAGTCTCCTTGAGATCTGGGAACTATGGTAGCCACATTGGCAGGATCCTGAGGACAGGGATGCTCTCGCAGGTGGCTGCCGCCATGCCTCTGCTGGTGACTTTTACTGCTAGGTATCATCCCTGCAAAGAAAGTTCATGTCCCCAGATTCTAAGCATATACCTTATTTGGAGTTTTGAGCATCCTGGTTACTGACTGTTCATTTCCTGGTTCCTATAATTGGGCTGATGAGGAAAAAAACTGCTTAAAACTTTTTTGGCAGTATTTTATAGTAATATTTGGGAGGTGGCTAAGTCTTGTCTTTCCTTCCTTTCCCCTCCAGTGGTGGCACAGGGTCTCCTGCAGGGCAGGGCTTCTTAACATTAGCCTGGGGTCCGCAGATGGGCTTCAGAAGAGCGATCAGTCTCTTGAAATGTGTGCAGACTTTTGTCACGTGTGCATATTTTGCTGGGACAACATTCCGTCTTGGAAGAGAGTGTGAGGACAGCAAGGGGCAGAGAGCCTCTTTGATATAAATATTCACATATTCTCAGTCTCAGGCTGCAAGAGTCTTGGAAGCTGGTCTGATTGAGAGATTAGGGATCTTTCTTTCTAGTCCCAGGGTATAAGTAAAACTCTGGACAGGGCCGTTTGGACTTTTCTTCCTGAGGACAAGGGCTTCTCGCTAGTGGTGGAGCTGTGGGCTCCGCCTGTTACAGGGGCACCTGTTCAGATTAAATAATCACCAACTTCGGGTGTAGCAACCCCACGAGGCTTGCTTTTGTCCCCCTCCGAGCCTTCTGTCGTGTGCGCTGGAAATTGTTCTCAGCCTCATGTCTAACTAACTGGCCCTTCTTCTTTACTTATTTTTGTTGTTGCTTATTTATTTGCTTTGGGGGGCGGTGAGGGCCGAGACAAGGAGAGAGAATCCCAAGCAGGCTCCACACTGTCAGCACAGAGCCCGATGCAGGGCTCGAACTCAGCGTGAGATCATGACCTGAGCCAAAGTCAGATGTTTAACTGACTGAGCCACCGTGGTGCCCCCGCCATTCTTATTTCCAAATGCTGCGAATGTGCAAGTTCACGATTGAAAATCCAACCTGCATGTTGTTACTTGGGTAGAAGTTTACAGAAGTGTCTAGTATGAAAAGAGAATATTGCCTCAGCTCTACCACTTCCTAGGGCTGTGGTCTTAGGTCACTTGCTCTGTGCCTCGTTTTCCTTGTCTGTAAGATGGGTACAAAATAGTGCCTGCCTCTCAGAGGTTGTAAGGATGATAGGAAATAGTACAGAGAAGGGAATTGAAATGCCGTCTGGTAAATGGGAAACAGTCAGTGTTAGTTCTCACGAAGATGAAGATATGAGAACGCTGAGGACATTTTCTACCTGCTGTGAGGTCTGTACCGGAGCCTGCAGGCCCCCCTCTTTCACCCCGTCCCATTTTTCAGAGACAGCCACTCTCTTTTTTTCTATTTTTTTAATGTTTGTTCATTATTACCTTTTTTTTTTTTTTTTGAGAGAGAGAGAGAGAGAGGGAGAAAGAAATCTCAAGCAGGCTCCGCACTGTCAGCACAGAGCCCAGTGCGGGGCTTGAACTCATGAAACTGAGATTATGATCTGAGCTGAAACCAAGAGTCGGATGCTTAACCCCCTGAGCCACTCACGTGTCCCAGAGACTGGCCACTTTCAGCTCTTTTGTTCTTTTCTATTTTTATTTGTCTCCATATTTCAAAAAAAATCACATTTATATGGTATTCTGATTTCCCCCTTCTCCATGTCAGGAGTTCCTTACTTCCTGTCGTAGATGATTAGGTTTTAACCGGCACTTTCCCCTTCCCCACATGTCTCTTCTATAGTAACTGTATCAAGTTCAGGTAGAGTGACATTTAGTGTTTTACATTGTTACAATTATATAAACGTTGCTCACACTCGTGGAATTGAGGGTGGAATTGCTAGACGTTATCAAACATTTGAACTGTGGTTCTGAATGGAAGAAAAATACAGCAGGGAATTGTTGACTTGCCTTTACTGAGTGAAGTTAAAGTTTGCGTGTGGCTGCTGTCCTTTTAGGCTTATTTTGTGACCTGCCCGTTCTTCTCCTTTAATGCTTGGTTTCACCTCATTTGTTTGGATAGCCATTCTAGAATCTTCTAAAGAATTGGTAGGCGTTAGAGGTACCTGGGTGGCTCAGTTGGTTGGTTGAGTGTCCGACTTCAGCTCAGGTCATGATCTCGTGGTTCATGGGCTCAAGCCCTGCATCGGGCTCTGTGCTGACAGCTCAGCTTGGAGCCTGCTTGGGATTCTGTGTCTCCCTCTTTCTATGCTCCTTCCCTGCCCCCCCCCCCCCAACCAAATAAACGTTAAAAATTTTTTTCTTTTAATTTTTAAGGAAAAAGAATTGATAGGAGTTAAACATGTAGAAGAAACATTGTGGTTTCCATGGACTGGGAGTTTGTTGTAGAAAGGGATGATCCTTGGGGCGCCTGCTGGCCCAGTTGGTTGAGTGCCTGAGTCTTGATTTCCACTCAGGTCATGATCCCGGGGTGGTGGGATCAAGCCCCGCATCAGGCTCCACACTGAGCATTAAACCTGCTTAAGATTTTATTACCCTCTCTCTCTCTTTCTGTCCCCCGCCCACCCCCTCCCCTGCTCACACATGCACTTTCTCTCTCTTTCTTTAAAAATTTATAAAAAAGCAAAAAAGAGGGGCACCTGGGTGGCTTGGTTGGCACAGCGTCTGACTTCGGCTCAGGTCATGATTTCATAGTTCCTGGGTTCTGTATTGGTAGCTCAGAGCCTGGAGCCTGCTTCAGATTCTGTGTCTTCCTCTCTCTCTGACCCTCCCCTGCTCATGATCTGTCTTTCTCTGTTTCTCAAATATAAATAAATGTTTAAAAAAAAAACCCAAAAAACCAAAAAAAATTTAAAGATGCAAAAAAGAAACGCACGAGCCTTAGGTCTCATACTAGCTGCCTCTCACGTCCCGATTCTTTGGCTGATGTCAGCTGAGGATAGAAAGCCTTACTAGGAAGGCACAGAGATGGAGCTGCCTCGGCAGGTAGGAAACAAAATGAGCCCAGTGGGGGCAAAGGCAGGTGAATGGGGTTCTGAAAAGTAAGTCAGAATAACAGGGAAGAGCAGAGTGTCACAAGTGGCCTCAACGGAAGGAGAGGGCAGATTCTTACGTTGGAATGTCAATATTAATTTACTTTTACTTGATGTGGCTTACCAGCATGGGGGAGGGGCAGAGGATGGGGAAGGGAGAGAATCGTGGTCTGGTGGCCCCTTGAGTTTCCCAGCGAACCCAGTGGAGGTCAGGTGGCCTTCCCTGAGAACCCCAACGAGAGGAAAGCCTTGCGTCCATGCGGTACCTGCACAGCTGTGGGTTCGGGATCCAGGGAGAAGTGGAAGAACCCAGAACAAAGCCAAATTTCTCTCTGGAGCCCTGCTGCCAGCACTAACGTGGTCGTCCTGGAGTGAATGTGGTCTGCACTTTCTGGCCTCTGAGACTTTGAGGAAAGCGGGCAGGGCCGGGTGGTGGGGTGGGTGATGCAGATGTGAGATGATGAGGAAGCCGGTGCCCGGGTGCTAATTACTGCTTCAAACAAAATGGTAAGATCCAACATCGACAGGAAAACGAGATTAACTTCTGCGTAGAAACAGTTCCTTTTCCCATCTCTGGCTCAGGAATTCTGTGTTGGGAGTTCGTGGCCAGTTTTATATAGTGTGGTGGCAGCGAGGGAATCTGGCGTCTTTGTAAAAACGGGAAAAGCTAGTTTTAGACAGGAACGCTCATCCATTGGAATGAGTAGCAGAGAGTTGTGTGTGTTTTTTTAAGTGTTAGCCTTTTTCATTTTCTTGAGTGTATTTTGAGAGAGAGAGAGAGAGAGAGAGAGAGAGAGAGAGAGAGAGAGAGAATCCCAAGAAGCTCCATCCTCACTGTCAGGGCAGAGGATGATGTGGGGCTCAAGCTTTCAAACCTGTGAGATCCTGACCACAGCTGAAACCAGGAGTCGGACGCTTAGACACCTAGGTGGCTCGGTTGGTTCACAGAGTTTTCTTTTCTCTTTTTTAATTTTTATTATATTTATTTTTTTAATTTACATCCAATTAGCATGTAGTGCAGCAGTGATTTCCAGAGTAGATTCCTTAATGCCCCTTCCCCACTTAGCCCAGGCCCCCTCCCACAGCCCCTCCAGCAGCCTTCAGTTTGTTCTCCATATTTAAGAGTCTCTTAGGGGCGCCTGGGTGGCTCAGTCGGTTAAGCGTCCGAGTTTGGCTCAGGTCATGATCTCACAGTTCGTGGGTTTGAGCCCCGCGTCGGGCTGTGTGTTGACAGCTCAGAGCCTGGAGCCTGCTTCAGATACTATGTCTCTCCCACTCTTTGTCTCCCCCGCCCCCCCACCCTTTCTCTCTCTCAAAAATAAACACTAAAAAAATATAAAATAAAAAATAAGTCTCTTATGTTCCCACAGAGTTCTCATGTTCAAGGTATTTTTTCTTCCCTTTGCGCTCTTGGCGCGGTGCCCAGACGCCCCACATTCCCCCAGTCTCCCCTAGGGCTGCAGAGCTGCTAGCAAGTCAGGAGCTTCCACCGCTTGGTCATCTTCTGTATAAAGTCAGTGTGATTAACAATGCCCTTGACTCAGAGACCGACCGGCGTGGCGGGTTAGCCATGTGCCGAGGGCGACTCAGAAATGGCGGGACCGGCAGGGAGCCTGAGCGCTGTCCGTCCCCAGAGCAGTTGCTGGCGTTTTCCGGGATGTCGTGGACCCTTTTCCTTCCTCCCTCCACGCCCCTTGTGTGTCTCTCCTCTGGAGGATTTCACACCTGGGGACAAGGACGGGACCTCCTGGGACCTCTTCTCCAAACACAAGCTCAAGGCTCTGGAAAAACCGGGCTTGTGGAAGGCTCGTGTGTGGGAGCAGTTCTATTTGGTTAACATGAACACAGAGGTTTCATCTTGAAGTTTCTTCCCGTAATGAAGGCCCCTTTCCCATCTGTCTTCATCCTGTCCCAGGGAGGTGGAGCGGGGGGCGCTGGGAGGCGGTGCGGCTGTGGATTCTGGCATGGTTTGGCCCAGGCGCCTTGGAAGGCAGGGGCAGGCCTGAGCACCTGTGCCCTCGCACACAGAAAAGTCTGGGCTTGGCCTCTGAACCAGCGAGGGGGTGGGGACCAGTGGGCCGAGGACATTCATTAACTTAAATCAGGTGATTCCGCATAGCCCTGGGGAAGGTGCATGCTGCTTTCTCTGGTGTCCCTCTAGGACCCGATCACTCGAAGAATAAGAGAACTGACAGGTAGTATGAGTCCCTGTGGCCACCCTGGCTGGGGCGGCTGTGTACTTGTGTGTGTGTGTGGCGGGGGGGGGGGGGGGGGGGGGGGGGGGGGGGGGGGGGGGGGGGGGGGGGGGGGGGGGGGGCGGTCGCTCTGTAGCAGAGTGCGTGCGGCCTTTCCGGTGAGCCCTGGCCCCCAGGCACTCACCCCCTCTCTTACAGTTAGACTGACTGTCACCAACTCAGCCTTGTGTTCTTTTAAAGTTTATTCATTTGAGAGAGGGAAAGAGAGAGAATCCGAAGCAGGCTCTGTGCTGTCAGCACGGAGCTCAACGTGGGGCTTGAACCCATGGAACCGAAACCAAGAGTCGGATGCTCAACCTATTGAGCCACTCAGGCGTCCCAAAGTTTGTTTATTTATTTTGAGAGAGAGTGGCAGCATGCGTACACACATACACAAGCCTGGGGCGGGGCACAGAGAAGGAGAAACAGAATCCCAAGCAGGCTCCACGCGGGGCTCCATCTCCTGAACTGTGAGATCGTGACCTGAGCTGAGATTAAGAGTCAGATGCTTAACTGACTGAGCCACCCAGGCGCCCCGTAAAGATTCTGTTTTTAAGTAATCTCTACACCCGATGCAGCCTCGAACGCACAACTCCAAGATCAGGAGTCGCATGCTCCACTGACTCAGTCAGCCAGGAGCCCCAGTCTTTTTTTTTTTTCGTTTAACGTATTTTTTGAATCTCTTTAGATTAAAAAAGAAATCTGTCTTTTCCTGAGTTTATGTTGATTTTGGTTCTGACTTTTACTCTTAAGCGTCAACTTCTGTTCAGGTCATTATCTCGAGGTTTGGGAGTTTGAGTCCTGCATCAGGCTCTGTACTGACAGCTCAGAGCCCGGAGCCTGCTTCGGATTCTGGGTTTCCCTCTCTCTCTGCCCCTCCCCTACTTGCTCACTGTCTCTTTCTTTCTCTTTCAAAAATAAATTTAAAAAAGGAGAACATAATTAAGATTTTAACTGGGTGTGAAAAGTTAGATAGGTTATCTTCGGAAGGTGTGTTAAAGATAAAGAATTCAACCGTCTAAATGTATAGATCTCGTTGGCTTTAGTGTGATTCATAAAGCAGGCTGCCTCCCTTCTGCCAAGTCCAAAGATTTCCAAGGAGTGGAAAAAATGGAATTTTAAGAAAATGTTTTTATTTATTTTTGAGAGAGTGAAAGAGACAGTGCGAGCAAGGGAGGGGCAGAGAGAGGGAGATACAGGATCTGAAGACAGGCTCCAGGCTCTGAGGTGTCAGCACAGATCCCGACATGGGGCTCGAACTCACAAACTGAGATCATGACCTGAGCCAAAGTCAGATGCTTAACCAACTGAGCCACCCAGACACCCTGAAATGGAATTTTTTAAAATGTTTATTTTTGAGAGCAAGGGAGAGAGAGTATGCCTTCCCAGCTGGTTGGGGAGGGGGCAGGGGCGGAGGTGAGGGGGTGCACAGAGGATCTGAAACAGGCTCCAGGCTCTGAGCTGTCAGCACAGAGCCCAATGTATGTCTTGAACCCACAAACCGTGAGATCATGACGTGAGCTAAAGTCCAATGCTTAACTGACTGAGACCCCAGGGGTCCCCAGATGAAAGGTTTTCACTGGAAGGAATGAGGGCAATGAAGTTATTAGCAAGAGAAAAGACGCTCCAGGCAAGGGCACCTTCTCTTAGGGGAAGGACTTGGGGGTCTTATTAAGTGGCTGACCTCAGCTTCCTTTGGGGGATGGAGAGGGCCACAAGACACATTCCCTCATTGGTGCTTACGGGAAAATTCCGCAGTGCCAGGTTAAGACCTCATTGCTGGAGAAGGTTGCCACGGCGGTTACTTAGGCCTCCAGCAGTGGTTTGGTGGCTTCGTCTGGTCCAAATGACGCCATTTTGGGCTTTGGTTTTCTTTTTAACAGGTGTTATAGTAATTTGCTAAGTTCCTTGAACACATGGACACTGAAAAGAGGAGAGACTGCGTAGAACATCGCTCTGGGGAGAATGATGGCTGCCATTTTCTCAGCCTTGAACAGGAAGTAGTGCGGAATGTTGGCCACTTAGGTCCGCCCCCCCTGGTTTTGAATTGTTCTATCTTGGTTAGACACTTGTAAGATACATGAAAAGGGCATTCTTTATCTCTGGAATGACGTAGATTGTGATCGGCAGGGTCTAGCCAGCTCTCCTTAGGACTTCTTTCCGGAAGTAGTAGACCTTCCCGTGTGAAGGTTAGTCGCAATGAGTCAGGCTTCCTGATTTCCTTCCACAAATGCCTATTTCTAGCCCCTGTCTGAGTCTCCATTTATTCTGCAGCCAAGAGGTCCCCAGATAAGGCTCTTCTATATGGCAGCAGACCTACATCCCTGCCGTCTTGTTTCAGAACCAGCAGACCCAGAACCCCCATGCTTGGTGGTGTTTGGGTCCACATACCTATTCAGACCCCCAGTTTCTGCATTTCCCATCGCCAGCTTCTGCCCTAACTGGGCCCACATAGCCTCTGTCAGTTGAGCTTTGTGTTGATGTTGGAACACACTCGGGGCTGTAGGACGCTGTTTCAACCTTGCCTGGGGGGAATGTGCCGGAAGTCACTGGGTGTGGGGCTGTTGTGTGAGAGGCACGAGACCGCGGATGTTTCCAGGACGTTTCCAGGACGGCAGGTGGGTGCAGAGGGGAGGGTGGAGAGCCCGAGCAGCATCCCGGAGCTGGCCTGCGCAGGGGAGACTTGGAATGCTGTGTCCTTGACCCGGCAGGCCCGGGGCAGCGGCGAGGGTCATGGGAGAGAGGTCCAAATGCCTGTGAGTGTGCTCCTCCCCCCCTCTGGGTGTGACCTGTTACACGCAGACTCACCACCACGGTTTTCGATCCTCTCTGTGAAGTGGAAGGTGTCTGCGGCACCAAGGTGTTGGGAGGGTAGCGTGTGAAAATAGGTATGAAAATGGCTGTTTGAAATTTATTTTATTTTTTAAGTTTATTTATTTTGAGAGAGAGAGAGAACGAACCAGTGGGGAAGCACACAGAGGGGGGGGGACAGAGGATCTGAACGGGCTCTGTGCTGACAGGCTGAGGGCAGCGAGCCTGATGTGGGTGGGGCTTGAACTCCGCAAACCCGGAGATGACCCGCGACCTGAGCCAGAGTCAGATAATGAACAGGCTGAGCCACCCGGGCACCCCTGTCTGAAAACGATTTTGACTGGTGAAGGGGGATCCACGGTAAGGTGGTATCTGTCCGCCAGCACAGAGAGTGTTGTGTGCTGTATGTTCTAAACATGTTACATGTTAAGTATCATGTGTAATAACATGTGTAACCATCCAGCTTATCGCAGGTGCTACGACTCAGGCTTCGGAATGCGGTGTCTTAGCCCTGCTCACACGGCCCGCGCACCACAAAGCCGCTACTTAAGCTCCTCTTTGAACCCTGATCGAGGTCCCTTGAAGGAGTAGGCAGCTTATGTTTAATGCATTAAGTTATTCAGCAAACATTAAGTGCCTGTTGTATCCCTAATACCGGACAGTTTAGGCATCGGTGAGTTTTGATGGTTGTTTTTGTGTATTTTTTCCCCTTCAGTAACTTGTAATGAGCTAATGTAAAGACTTAAAATTTTCAACCACTCCATCCACATTTCTTAGTCTTCACTTCTTAGGTGACATTCTTTTTTTTTTTTTTTTTTTTTAAGAGAGAAGGAGCAGGGGAGGGGCAGACACACACACACACACACACACACACACACACACACAGAATCTGAAGCAGTCTCCAGGCTCCAAGCTGTCAGCAGGGACCCTGACGCGGGGCCCGAACTCATTAGCTGTGAGATCATGATCTGAGCCGAACTCAGACGCTTAACCAACTAAGCCACCACGTGCCCCTTAGGTGACCTTCTTGTGTGTGTTTATTTCTCTTCCAGCTGGTCAGATCCGTGTCTTTTAGGGAAGGAGACTTGGAATGACTTCAGTGAGCAAACGAGGAGTTGTGACATGTGTCAGCTTGCTTACGTTTAGTCGGCCAGATGGTGACTTAACTGTTAACCTTCCCAACCCCAGCTTTGGACGCCTCTGAGTGGGCGCTGAATGGCTTTAATAGATAAATCCATTGGAAACCACTTCTGGAGTCAAATGTCACCTCTTCAGCAGCTGCCAATAGCAGCGGGGACCCGTGTTTTGAGCCTGAGAAGAGGCTGTGGGCCTTTCTTTTTTTTAAATTTTTTTTTTTTTTTTGAGAGAGAGAGACAGCATGAGCAGGGGAGGGTCAGAGAGAGAGGGAGACATAGAATCTGAAGCAGGCTCCAGGCTCTGAGCTAGCGGTCAGCACAGCACCCGACAGGGGGCTCGAACCCACGAACCGTGAGATCGTGACCTGAGCTGAAGCCGGGCGCTCAACCGGCCGAGCCACCCAGGGGCCCTTGGGCCTTTTTCTTTTTAACATTTGGTCCTTTGTTGATCCGAACGAGACTCAGAAGCCAGTCATACCTGTGTCATGGCTTCATTCTCCGCAGACAGAACATTTTTGGGGCTTGGGAAAGCGTTTGGACCCAGAGAGAGAGAGCGAGCGAGCTAGCGGTTACCAGACCTCTCACACCTGCTCTCAGGGATCCTGAGGTCAGCTACAGCCATGGGAAGTAGGCAGTCTTGTTCACCTCCCTTCCGGGAATACGTGATACAACCAAGGTGGGGAGTGACCTGGCACTTGGCCCCCGTCCTCTCTGAGTCCCCTGGCTGTGGAGCTGATGAGGCTCCTCCAGGACCGCAGGCAGGCTGTGGTGCTCGGTACTGTCTGCGGCACTCACCGATCTGGCAAACATCCCTCGAACCTGGCGCACAGAGACAGGAAGGAAGTGGGGGAGGACAGAGAAAGGCTAGGAGGTGCAACCGTTGAGTAGTGCAGTGCACATCGGGAACACCCGGCCAGAGGCAGAATCGCAGGGGTGAGGAGCTGGAGAAGGCAGGTGACTGCCCTGATGCCCCAACTGGGCCTGGCGGGATGAGCAGGAGTTCGCCAGGTTGGAATGGCGGTGGAGACGCGCACAGGGGACATTCTGGACAGGACCGGAGAGCTGGGAAGAGCAGTGTGTGATTCCCCCCCAGCCGGTAGCAGGGGTGAGAGACAGGGACAGCACGACAGGCCCATGTGCCGAGCCGAGGGGTTTGAATGCTGTCCTGCTCCTACACCACATGTCCCTCGCCTGCTGCTCTGGCTGTCACCTGTCATTCTGTGTCCCCCACCCCACTTTCTCCAGTCCACCTCTTAGCTTCTGTCTTAGGCAGTCCGTGTTGGCGTCGGGTATTAAAGGGTTCGGTGCCATCACCAGGCCAGCCCTGTGGTCCGGGAGCGCTTTGGAGGGATTGACAGGGTGGTCCAGAGGAGCTCTGAGGGTCTCGGCTTCTAGAATTGGCACTCTCAGGAAGTGAGCGCGGTAGGGCGACTGGAGAAAAGTGGTTGGTTCTTCCAGATCGTTACAGAGACTCTGGAGTTGGGATGGATCTACCTGGGTTTGTGCACGAGGCAGGCCCTCGAGGCACTCCCAGCACGTACGGGGCCTTGGGCCACTTGGCAGGATGCACCTGCCGATTAAAAGGTGCCCATCTGCTTCTGCCCCGGGGCGTAAGGCGTAGGTCTTCTGTTTCAGGGAGGGAATGGAGGCTCAGAGAGGTTCAGTAACCTGCTCAAGGTTGCTCAGCCAGTGAGGGGTGGAGGCAAGGATTTGCATGTGGGTCTGTCCAGTTCTCCCTGCAGTCTGTTCCTGCCTGGGGCGTCCGCAGTGAGTGACAGCGGCTCTCTGTGTGCCCCCTTGGCAGCTTTGCCCACATTAGCTTGATTTTGCAGACAGATGGATAGATACGCAGCCAGCTGCTCTGATAGGCCTGGGAACTTGTCCCTGGGGAGACTGGCCAAGTCCAAGAAGGTGACATGAGGCTTTGCAGCAGAAGTGTCTGGACATGTCACAGGACCTGCTGAGTCAGCCATATTTACCTCTGATCCCATTCTGCAATTTTGTGGGTGGTTCCCATCCTGACTCTGTCTGCCTGGTGCTCCGTGCTCTGCCTGAGATGGGAGAGTTTTGGAGACTTTACACCTGTGCTGTAGGAATGTTCCTCCCCTCCCCTCCCCTCCCCTCCCCTCCCCTCCCTCCATTCTGGGGAAGTTGTTCACAGAGGCCAAGCCACAGACCATTCTTGTAAGAATAGATGAGTGACCGATGAGGCGAGGGTGACCTCGGCATTCCAGCCGTGTTCAGAGCAACAAGAATTACTGTGGGACCAGCTGCTGTTGTATTTTAATTACTTAAAAGGCCTGCTTTATTAAAATTTTTAAAAAATGTTTATTTTCGTTTGAGAAAGAGAGAGAGACAAAGTGTAAGCAGGGTAGGGGCAAAGAGAGAGTGAGACACAGAGTCTGAAGCAGGCTCCAGGCTTTTTGAGCTGTCAGCACAGAGCCCCATGCGGGGCTCAAACTCACGAACCGTGAGACTATGACCTGAGCCAAAGTCGGACGCTTCACCAACTGAACCACGTAGCAGTCCCTACTTATTTTTCTTAATGTTTGTTTATTTTTGAGAAAGAGAGAGAGAACGTGTGTGTGTAAACGAGGGAGAGCCAGAGAGAGAGGGAGAATCCGAAGCAGGCTCTGTGCTGTTAGTGCAAAGCCCGACGTGGGGCTCGAACCCACGAACCTCGAGATTATGACCTGAGCTGAGGTCGGATGCTTAACCGACTGAGCCACCCAGGTGCCCATTGCTGTTTTCTGTACTCCTCTGTCTGAGGCCTGCAGGGACTGATTGGTCAGCACAGTGAATGTGGAAGGGGTCCGGTAAACCATGAATCAGATCCTCCAGGTCGGCATCTGCTGGGATTATTTCTGTTGCTGTGATGTGGTTAATAACCGTAGGTTTTGAAAGATGAACAAGATAGAGCGGTTCACTGAGTTCTGACACGGTGAAAGGGGTGGGGGGGGGGACTATATAAAAAGACTTTCTTCATGTGTACTCTGAGCATCCTGGGACAGGTGTTCCAGTGGGGGCCTGCTGAGGAGGCTGCTGGCGGCCTGAGAGTGGAGGTTCACCCCAGTGGCCGCCCCGGAATTTGTGGGATGTCTAGGGGGAGGCCCACAGCTGGCACTTTCCTCCCGTGTTGGAGACTCGCGGCCTCTGTCCTTGGTGGCCTCCGTCCTTGGCTGCCTCCGTCCCTGAGTTGGTCAGCTCACTGCTCTCTGCTGCGTCTCCTAGCTGCTCTCCTTGCTCCCTGTGTCCCAGCTCTCAGTCACATAGTCACCTCTCCTCTGGGCCCCATCTCCGAACCTCCCCCCGCACTTCAGACCTAAACAGCACCCCGTTAACGGGCTCAACGGGATTAAAAGTGGAAGTGAAATTCCCAAATGGAATCCGTGTCCACAGCAGGCAGGGAGAGCGGATTAGCTGCGGTTTACGGACCACTTCCCAGGCACCTACCTGTAAGCTAGGTGCTCCCTACCAGGCCATCTCGGGAGGAAACCTAGGCCAAAGGAGGTTAACCTTTCGGCTCAGGGTCACCCAGCCACCTCTGGATGCAAACACACGTGTGTAATCCGAGCCTAATTTCTCTTCATCATGCTGTCCTGCCTCCAGGGACAGGATACTAATGTCATGATCCCATCTTTATAATTTCAGTAAGTTGTGTTAACATTTCCAGTAAACCGATAATTACCGGGTGGCCCCTGGGGAAGAGAAGGAGTTGGGTTGGTGGCCCTCATCATTTTTTATTCTCTGATGACTGCCACTTGAGGGTCGTTGCTGATTGGAAGGGAAGTCCTACGTTATCCAGTCAGCCCTGACAGACCACCTTTAGTGAGTAATACCTGAATGACACAGGAGCGTCACCTGCTCTGTGCTCTCCGTCTGTCTTTCTCTTTCTTCACTTCCTCCTGAGGGGTCTCAGAGAAGACAACCCGGCGAGCTGAGCCCGTCACCTGTGCTGGAGAGCGTCCCAAAGTTGCCCAGGCTAAGGCAGCCCGGGCCCAGGCTAAGGCAGCCCGGGCCCATGCCAGGGCTGCGTCCCTATCAGTAAATGTCCCCAGGGCTGTCTTTTGGCCACCAGAGTTTCCCCTCCCCCCCACCCCAGGGAGTAAAACACCCCCCCACCCTGGACCTCAAGCCAGCTCGTTTCAGATAAGCCTCCTTTATATCCTGACACCCTGGAAGTCTTAGTTTTAGAGACAAATGATTGAAAAGGATTCCAGGTACCCTTTGTTTCCATGGGGGGGCCGTTTGTGAACGGAACAGCTAGTGTTGTTGGTTTTTTGGTACCTTAATAGTATAGTCACGTGGTTGCTGGCTGCTGGCAAGGACTTTGCCCCCACTGACTAAAGCCCCACCCAGGTGGGGTCTCCTTTCAGCCCACGGGTCTTCATGCTGTGGCTGAGTGACCTTGACAGGACACTGAAACCTTGCCTGCGACTAAAACAGCGTCCCACGGGGGCCTTCCACAATTGTCACCTTCCCTTTCACTTGAAATCTAGAGGAGAAGCTTGTTGGATAGGTGTGTAAAAATAAAGCGCAGCTGTAATTGAGGATCTCCATGGGTAGCAAAAAGCAAAGCTTTATTTAAATTAGGGACCTTGTGTGCGGGGGCACCTGGGTGGTTCAGGTGGTGAAGCATTGTGACCAGGTCATGATCCCACGTTTCATGGGTTCGAGCCCCGTGTCGGGCTGTGCGCTGACAGCTTGGAGCCTGGAGCCTGCTTTGGATTGTGTGTCTCCCTCTCTGTCTGCGCCTGCCCTGCTCGCACTGTCCCTGTGTCTCTCAAATAAATGAAAATAAACTTAAAAAAATTTTTTTAAAAAAGGGAAGTTCTGCTGGGATCCTAGTTGTCACTCATTGGCACGGAAAAACGCGCTCCTGCTTTTGCCAGCCGGTGAACTTTCAGGACGGTGTGTCTGTGAGGCAGGGACCGCTTGTAGGGTGTCTGGTTAAGAAGGATGCCTTCTTCAAGCCAGGGCCTTATTGGTTGGGCTTAAGGGGAGGCCTCCCTGCAACCAGATACTTGAAATTAGTTTTGGAATTGACCTTGATATGGCAGAGCCTGAATAACCTCGAACAAGGTGTTCTAGAAATGCAGGCTATTAGTCATGGAGGCGTGAGGGCATCTTGTCTCCCTGACTGCTGGGTTGCAGACTGGCTTGGGCTGTGGTAAAGGTCTGGTTCTCCAAAATGGCCACAGAAAGTACACGGGATGCATGTTCGTGATACTACACGCTTGTTAAATATGACAGTCACCTTGCCTGTATTCTAAAAAGTCGTTTATTGGGGCGCTTGGGTGGCTCAGTTGGTTAATTAAGTACCTGACTTTGGCTCAGGTCATGATCTTATGGTTTGTGGGTTCGCACCGTGTTGGGCTCTGTGCTGACAGCTAGGAGCCTGGAGCCTGCTTTGGATTCTCTGTTTCCCTCTCTCTCTCTGACCCTCCCCCACTCATGCTCTGTCTCTCTCTCTAAAAAAATACACATTGAAAATATGAAAAATTCAATTTATTTATTTTTAAAAATTGTTTTAGTTTATTTATTTTGGGAGAGAGAGAGCATGGGTGGGTCAGAGAGAGAGAGAGAGAGAGAGAATCCCAAGCAGGCTTTACACTATCAGCATAGAGTCCAGTGTGGGGCTTAAAGTAATGAACCGTGAGATCATGACCAGGGCTGAAACTGAGAGTCAGACACGAACCGACTGAGCCACCCAGGTGCTCCAAAGTCATGTTTTAACAGTTCCTGCCTTGATTTTTCCAGTAACCAGGTAAGTGGCCTCACACATCCTGCTCCTGGAGTACCTGTTTTTGTACATTCTTTGGCTTCCGTAGAGGTCAGACTTGGGGGTGCCAAATGAGAGGAGGAAACTGCAGAGCCTTTCCCATCTCCACCCAAGCATGGTGTATCCTCATGATAATAGAGGGGAAACCTCACCAGAGAACACAGCTTTTCCTCTTACCCGTCAGTTTTAAGGATTGTAAACAGACTGATTTTTTTTTTTTAATAACATTTCAGACACAACTGTCATTTTATTATTTGTTTGAGTATCTGCATCTTGTGTATGGGATTTTTGGGTCAGACCTCTTTCAGCCTGAGCCATGCCATTCGGTGTATAGAAAATAATTAGAATCAGGGCACCTGGGGAGCTCAGTCCGTTAAGCGTCTGGCTCTTGGGCTCAGCTCAGGTCATGATCTCATAGTGGGATCGAGCCCCGCACTGAGTTCTGTGCTGAGAGCGGGGAGCCTGCTTGGGATTCTCTCTCTTCCTTTCTCTCACTACCCCTCACTTGTGCTGTCTCTGTCTCTCTCAAAATAAATACACTTTATAAAGAAAAATACTTAGAATAGTATAAAGAAAAAAAAAGTGATTTCTGTTTCCTTCACCCAGACCTAACCTTTGTTGAAACTGTTATATTTCTTTTTGAGCCTTAATATATAGAGAGCCATGAAACTTACTTTGTTTTTGAACAGGACTGAGAAAAAAAAGTTTTGTAGCATAATTTCTGATGGGTCCCGAGCATTTTCCCTAATGTATTAATGAATATTCTTTGTAAATGTGACTTGGTAGCATTTTATGTGTGCCAAGATTTATTTTGAGAAAGAGAGAGACAGCGGAGGAGGGGCAGAGAGCGAGGGAGACAGAATCTGTCAGTGCAGAGCCTGATGTGGGGCTCGAACCCATGAACCGCGAGATCGTGACTTGGCCTGAAACCAAGAGTCAGATGCTTAAACCACTGAGCTACCCAGGTGCCCTGAAATGCCAAGATTTATTTCATAAATCCCACCCCTCTCATTGTTGACGTCAAGGGTTTTATGATGATGGACCTTTTGTTCCACTTCAATTTATTTCCTCAAGATAGACTCCTAAAAGTTGAATTATTGGCTAGAAGGATGAATATTTTTTGTACTCTTGCCTGGTGGGCAGATTTCTCGGGGCTCACTTTTGGTGGCACGGTTAATGGCTTCCGGGACAGCTGGGTCGCAGACGCAGCAGGCTGTCAGGGTGGCTGTGGACAGGAAGCCCCCCTCCCCCCACCCCAGCAGGCATAAACACCAGAACAGACTTTCCTTACGCTTTCTCCTGGTTTTTTTTTTTTTTTTTTTTTTTTTTTTGCAGGGGTAGGGGCTTGGTGTTTTTTCTCACTCAGCCTCATTTATATATTCTTTATGTTTCTCATATAAAAAGATAGGCTTACATTATACTGCCTTTTTAAACCTCTTCCACATAAAAAAGTGAGCCACTGGCCATCTGTTCCATTTCCGTAGGAATCTCTTCAGTTCCTACCATGAGAACATAGTAAAAGTAAAAGCAATCTGATGCGCACATTTGATTGCAGCCACGGACCCCTGAGAACTGGGAGACGGAAGGGGCGTGGCTAACTAGGATAATTACGCCTGTAATAACTGATTACAGAATACCCACAATCCGTGTTTGCTCCCATCAGCAGTGACAGTGTCATGGTTCTATAAAGGTGACACGAAGCTTCGTGTCTCCACCTACTTAGCTGGAAGGTCCAGCCCACCTTCACCAACCTGTTTCTTCAACAGTTATTTGGTGTGTGGCTGGAAAAATGAGTGGTTGGCCACTGTGGGGAGCAGGGAGAGGGAGAAAAGAAGGACTGGGAGCAAAAGGAACTTGAAGGGAGCAGCGTTCTCAGCCTCCCTGGAAAAGGAAGTGAACTCTGGGAGATTCAAGTATGTTCCTGTGCTTTTCACAGACCAGGAAATAAGCGCCTCTTACGAGCGTGGCTTCAAGTTGGTAACCAGGAATACAAGCTGTTGATTTTTTAAAAATTAAGTGTTTGTCAATGAGGGCATTGATCTCAGTAACCGAGAGAAAGGTTACAGGATAAGATCTTTCCCTCCTCCCCTACTTCCTGTCCCTGTTGGGATTTAGGTGCTATGTCTCCGTCCTCTGAACCTGAACCTGGAGAACATTTGTTTGAGAGACTGCCTGAAAAATGTGACGTAGGTTCAGAATATTTTTATTGAATGCTTGGTACTGGGATGGGGTACAGAGTAGTGAGCTGAGATGCTCGCCCTAGATTTGGTGGCAGAGAGTGTTAATATAAGTAGTTTTTTTATTGTGGTAAATATAACATAAAATTACCATTGGAACCTTTTTTTTAAACGTTTATTGTTGAGGGGGGGGCAGGCGTGGGGGAGGGGCAGAGAGGGAGACAGAATCCAAAGCAGGCTTCAGGCTCAGATCTATCAGCACAGAGCCCAACACGGGGCTCGAACTCACGAACTGTGAGATCATAACGTGAGCCAGAACCGGCTGCTCACCCCACTGAGCCCCCCAGGCACCCCGGGGTCTGATACTCATAACAGAATCTCCTGCGTGGGGTGGGAAAAAAAAACACACCTTGGGTTTTAAAGAAAGGTCGATTCACAAGTGGCCTTCGTCTGTGACACGAACTCCAAAATTGCTTCCAATTCTTGCTCTAGAAGGTGCGCCCGGGGCCAGCTCACGCCCCTCCTGTGGGCCTGCAGCTCTTTCCGGAAGAATCCCAGAGGACGCGCCACAGACTTTGCTGTAGCCGTTTGCATGTGTGCAGGAAGTTCCTCACAACCCACAGCGCTGGCTAGTGTTTTCTTTTCAGTTGCTTGTGCCCCGTGGCCATGGGTGTCTGGTTGGAAGCTTCTGGTGCAGAGAGCTGCTGGCCTGGGGCCATGCTTTGATCTAGGGGCCCCTGGAGGCTAAGAAAGGTCTTGAGGGTCACTGAGGAGGGGAAACCATGCGGGAATTTTGTTATAAATTTCTGTCTGAGGAAGTCCTTTCTAACCATAACATGATAGACAAACACAGGATGTATCAATTCACACAAATAAAATGCTCTCTTCTGGAAACATCCCTGTAGGGGCGCCTGGGTGGCTCACGTCATGATCTCTCGGTTCGTGGGTTCGAACCCCACATCGGGCTGCACGTGGGATTTTTCTCTCTCTTCCTCCCTCTCTGCTTCTCTGCTGTTCCTGTTTTCTCTTTCTCTCAAAATAAATACATAAATAAAGAAACGTAAAGAAAAAAAGGGAAACATCCCTTTAAGGTAGAAACAGTTAACTGGAACCGTACTTGTGGTAACAATGAGAAATGGCCGGTTTTCGTAGTATTGGAAGAGCTTTCATAAATCAGTCAACGACCAATGACCGAGCAGAGAAGTGAATAGGTGGCATCAACCGTGCAGCTTCAGCAAAAGAAAAACAGACGGTGTTTAGGCATGTAAGAGACTTTTATCATCACTTAACACAGAGTGATGCGTGAGATAGCATTCGTTAGATATTATTAAGAGTATGAAGTCGGTTAAGGGTCAGACTTCAGCTCAGGTCATCATCTCACAGTTCTTGGGTTCGAACCCCGCATCGGGCTCTGTGCTGACAGCTCAGAGCCTGGAGCCTGCTTCAGATTCTGTGTCTCCCTCTCTCTCTCTCTGCCCCTCTTCCACTTGTCTCTGTCTCTTGTCTCTGTATCTCTCTCAAAATGAATAAATGTTAAAAAAAAAAAAGTATGAGGAAACAGGCAAATCCTTGATGGAGGGGGGATCTTTAGGCTTAAGCATGGAAATTTAGAAAATGCAGATTCTTTGCCCTAGCAAATCCTCTACTGACGCATTCCAGTGCCCACACATAAAGCTTGTTTTATACAAAGCTGAGCACCATTTAAATGTCCATCAGCCAGAGCTGCGGTTTCCTCATGCAACACACACCGATGGAGTCTTAAAAAGGAGGTGTTCTCAAATGCATGAGTGATTGAAGGTACAGACAGCATTGTTTGGAAAGTTCATTCATGCACAGTATTTTTTATTTTATTTTACTTTATTAACAGTTTTTTAAGTTTATTCATTTATTTAAAGAGAGAGAGAGAGCACGTTTAACTGACTGAGCCACCTGGACGCCCCCACGCGCAGGGTTTTAGATGCAGGGTCCACCTCTGAAAGGATGTGCACAAAAGGCAAAAACAGTGGCTGCCAAGAGGTCATCAGAATTCGGCGGTTGGGACATGGGGCCGCAAGGAGGCTGACTTTGTGCTTTGTGCTGCTTTATACCTTTTAAATTGGTATGTGGTGGAGATACTATCTCTGAAAACCTGAAAAGAAGAAAAAAACCTGACCGCCTTGAAAAGAAAAGTGAGTGGAAAAACTAGGGTGAGAACTGTAAAACAAAACAAAACAAAACAAGGGGCCCCGGGGTGACTCAGACAGTTAAACGTCCAGCTTCAAGCTCAGGTCACCATCTCAGGGTTCCTGAGTTTGAGCCCCCTGTTGGGCTCTGTGCTGACAGCTCAGAGCCTGGAACCTGCTTCAGATTCTGTGTCTCCTTCTCTCCCTGCCCCTCCCCTACTTGCTCTGTCTCTCTCCTTCTCTCAAAAATAAATAAAAACCAAAAATAAAAAAGGAGAGGGTCGCCTGTGGCTCAGTCACTTGAGTGTCCGACTTCAGCTCAGGCCATCAGCTTGCAGTTCATGGGTGCTGACAGCTCAGAGCCTGTAGCCTGTCTTCAAATTCTGTGTCTTCCTCTCTCTCTGCACCTCCCCTGCTTGTGTTCTCTCTCTCTGAAAAATAAATAAACGTTAAGAAAAATTAAAAATTAAAAAAGGGAGAGGAGTGCCTGGCTGGCTCAGTTGGTAAGAGCATGCGACTCTTGACCTTGCGGTTGTGAGTTCGAGCCCCACGTTGGGTCTAGAGATTACTTAATGTATATTGAAACAAAATTTAAAAAAACATGAAATAAAGTAACTATTGATAGGTACATACTTTTAAGAATAGAGAAGTTGAGCCCAGCCTTAGTTTCCTAGGGCCGCAGAAACCACACTTGGTGGCCTAACTTCCTCTTGTACGGTCCTGGGGGCCAGAAGCCCTGGAGCCAGGGGTGCGGCAATATTGCTTTCTTCTGGAAGCTCTGAAGGCAGATCTGTTCTCTGCTTCCCGCCTGGCTGTGGTAAGAGCCCCGTGGCTTATCCATGCCTCCCTCCAGTTTCTACCCCTGTCTTCTCGTGATGCCCCCTGTGTCGTTTTCTCCCTTTGTTTCTTTTTTACGTTTATTTATTTTGGGGGGGGGTGGCTGGCAGAGAGAGAGGGAGACAGGGAACCAAAGAGCCTGACGCGGGGCTCGAACTCCTGAGCCATGAGATCATGACCTGAGCTGAAGTTGGACGCTTAGCTGAGTGAACCACCCAGATGCCCCTCCTTTGCTGTCTCTTGTAAAGACACTTGTCCTTGGGTTTTGTCCCCATCCTGACCCCAGATGATCTTTTCTTGTGCACCTTAAGCGTCGCTACATCTGCAAAGGCTTTTATTCCAAATGAGGTCTCAGTCTGAGGTTCTGAAGGGGGAGACATAGTCGCACCTTATTTGGGGCCACAATTCAACCCACAGCGGTCTGTTCTCTCCCCACCCCCTCAACTCACGTGTGTCCCCCGTACAGAATATATTTGCTCTGCACCAGTTGATTATTTGGGGTTTGCGAGGAAAAAAGAATTTTGAAAGGTGAGAGTTTGGATTTCTGGTATTAAAAAAAGACACATCGCAGAAGATAGACGGTCATCTTTTTGTCTTTGAGATCATTGTCGATTCACATACAGTTGTGAGACGTAATACAGGGGGACCCCGTGTACCATTTACTCCGTTTCCCCAACGGCAATGTCTTGCAAAACACAACCAGGGAATGGGTACCGACACGGAGAAGGTACAGAACCTTATCGTCACGGGGTGGGGGAGGGGTGGTCGCTCCCTCATACAGTACAAGCCCCGCCTTCTCCGCGTTACCACCCCCCAGCCCCTTCCAACCTTTCCTTCCGTTCCAGAATTGTCATTTCTAGAATGTTCTATCAGTGGAAGCATACGGTATGTAACGTTTTGGGATTATCTTCTTTTTGCGTCGCAAAATTAACTGGAAACTCATACAGGTGGTCATTTGTTCCCTTTCCTTGCGAAGTAATGGTCATTGCGTGGATGCACCACAATTTACCCCTTGAAGAACATCCAGTTTTGGTTATTACGAATAAAGCTTCTGTGAACATTTGTGTACATGGTCCAGGGTGAGCACGTTTCCGTTTCTTTGGGATAAGTGCCCAGGAGTGCAACCTGCCAGATCATCTTGTAGCTGCACCTTTAGTTTTCTGAGAAAGGGCCAGATTGTCGGGGGTGGCCGGCTGGCTCATTCGGCAGAACAGATGACTCTTGATCTTGGGCTCATCGGTTCAACCCCAACGTTGGGTGTAGAGCTTACTTTAAAAAAAAAAAGAGAGAGAGAGAGAGAGAGAAAGTGCTAAATTGTTTTCTTGAGTAGGTAGATCAACTATTTACATTTCTACCAGCAGTATATGACTGATCTGTTTTCTTTCCCTTGTCACCAGCATTTGGTGTTGTCAGTATTTTTTTTTTTCCTTTTAGGTGTTCTGATAGGTGTGTAGGGACATGTAGTTCTGATTTTCAGTTACATTTCGCCGATGGCTAATGATATCGAACATCTTTTCTTGTGCTTATTTGCCACCTGCGTGCCCTCTTCATGGGTGAAAAGTCTCTTCATGTCTTTTACCCATGTTCTGATTGTATTGTTTTTTGACTGTTGAGTTTTGAGAATTCTTTATGTATTCTAGATACTAATCTTGGACATGTGTGTTGTAAGTATTTGCGCCGCGCA
>PJEM01001164.1:50382-72940 GCA_004023845.1 Helogale parvula | reverse complement strand
CGCCTGTGTCAGATCAAGTGGACATATGTGTGTGGTTGTAAAATAGAAGTTTGGCCCGTGTTGACGGATAGTCGCTTCAGTTCCACAAATTAATAAAAGAAAACCATTCTCTTTAAAAGATATTTGCTGTAACCCCTCTTATTTGGTAGTAGATTAGCCCTGATTTATGATGACTTTCACTGTGATAAACTTGCTGTCCTTTATAGAAGTCTGTGCAGTTTTCTGGTTTTTTAGTCCAGAGGAGTTTTGGCGGGGGGGGGGGGGGGGCAGTCTCGGGGTGGCGAATCCATTAAAATCTAGAAGGGACACCTTCAAGGAATTGAGTCTGCTATCAGAGATTTGAATCCCATTCTTAAACGGTATAAAGCATAAATACTGAGTTTTCAAAGACACAAAAAGAGACTTTCAAAAAGGAAGGGAAGTGGGTGCCTCGCACATGTCTTCGGTTTCCTTTCCCTGTTTAGGCATGGGTGCTGGAGGAGACCTAAGGAGGAAATCAACAACATGGGGCGCCAGGGTGGCTCAATCGGTTAAGCATCCGGCTTCGGCTCAGGTCATGATCTCGCGGGTTCGTGGGCTTGAGCCCCGCGTCAGGCTCTGTGCTGACAGCTCAGAGCCTGGAGCCTGCCTCAGATTCTGCATCTCTTTTTCTCTCTCTGCTCCTCCTCCACTCACACTCTGTCTCTCTCTCAAAAGCAAATAAACATTAAAAATATATATAAAAGAGGAAATTAACAACAAAACCCAAAAATTTCTGGTAACCACATACTTTGGCTTCTGGTTGTCCACAGCGTGGATAAGGACTGCCAGGAAGGAAGAGTTAACCCAAATATAGTTCACACAACAAAGCACTGTTGTGCTGTTAAAGTCTTCATTGAATGTTTACCCGTGTGTGGCCTTCCATTTGGAAAGATTCAGTAGAGGATCCAACTGGCACACTGTGCCCTCCTTTATCCTATTCATGTTTTCCCCCCTAATGGGGGGAAAGTCAACTTTTCTTTTTGTGTCTGTCCCTCAGAAGGACTTTGAGTCCTGGGCCATAATCTCCGGGACGGGCAGCATTATTCTCACTCTGCAGGCCGCACCGCAGCAGGTGGGTGGGGTCGGGGTGCCTCCGCCAAAGATGGCCTTGTCTTTTCCTAAGACACGGGGCTTGGATTGCTGGGTCCTGCCCCGCAAGTCAAAGGGGAAGGAAGTGGATTCATTTTCACTTGCACCCACGAGACAGGGAGCATCGCAGACTCCTCTTTGCTCCCACCTTTCTAAGAGGGCTTCAGAAGCAACCAAGTAATCAAAGCTAGATGCGAGGAAGAGAGAGAGAGAGAGAGAGAGAGTGTTGCCTTCCGTGCTTACCCTGTGGAGGACACAAAGACACACCCACAAATTCCGTGTTCAGGCTCAGAACCAGCCAGAGGAGGCTGAAATCAGTCATTGTTTTGTACGGAATCATTTTAATCCAGTGGGGAGGCCCGGTTGCCGCTGGAGTCACAAGCACAGCCCTGTCTGCCTGATGTTTGGCCTTTGTTTGGTGGCAGCTGTCAGCCAGGCTGTGGAGGAAGCAAGCACTCGGCCTTACGTGAGGGGTACAGGCGCCCCTCCCCATCGCCTTTTTTCCTTTAAAAAGGTGTCAAAGAACTACAGGGTTTTCAGTTTTGACCAGTTTGCCTTCCAGATTTCCCCGTCGTGTTTACCTGTAGTTTTTACACGGCTGTGGTCCTGGCGGGCACTCCGGCCTGTGTTCTCTTGCCCACGTACACACTTACTCTCCTATTCCGGTAATCTTCACTGATCTCACTGGAAGTTTGCCCGGGGATCCTTCCTCTGTACTGCTTTCCGAAAGGGGTCGCCAGTTCGTCACGCAGCCGTGTGCGTGCACCTGTTTCACATGGCGAGGTTTAAAGAGTTTGCTCACATGTGCTCCAGAACACCCGTATGGGCCCAGCTGTCTCCCCAGAGCGTCAGTCTGGCCTCCTTTGGCTTGTACTTAAATACCATTTTCTCCCAAAGAATGAATTATAGAGGATCAGAAATGATTTGTCTTGCCCTCTTCCTAGTAAAATATTTATCAGAAAAATTAACTTTTGCTTTAAATGCTTTATTTATTGAGAGCGTGTGTGAGCAGGGGAGGGGCCAAAAGGAAGGGAGACAGAGGACTCAAACAAAGCAGGCTCTGCACGTACAGCACAGAGCCCGACGCGGGGCTCGAACTCATGAACCATGTGATTGTGATCTGAGCCAAGGTTGGACGCTTAACCCACTGAGCCACCCTGGCGCCCCAGAAAAGTTTACTTCCAAGGAAGCCTGTGCTTTGTGGAGCCCGCGGGGAGTAAACTGCAGAGCCTTGCCGAGAACACTGTGCTCCTGGCAGCTCCTATTTGTTGTGATTCTTGTTGGCACTGTACCTGTGTGCGTAGGGTCATTGTGGCTCAGGGGAAGAGAAGAGGTTTCCAGCTCTCGTGTGGCGTGGCGTGGCGTGGCGTGGCGGCACCTTTGTGGTTAGAGCCTGCATCCTGAGGCCAGCCTGCCTGAGCCTGAAGCCTGCAGACCGGCTCTGCTGGTTTCCCAGCCGTATGATCTTTGCCTGGTTGTGTAACCTGCCTCCCCGGATCCCCTGGGCTGCTATATAATAATAATAATAAGACCACCTGCCTTCTAAGGCTGGTTTGAGGATTAAATAGGGGCGTATGTGTAAGGTCCTGGGAATAGTTGCTGGTATTTGGTGCCTTCTGTGGTGCCTTCTGTGTGCCTTCTGTGTGCTAGCTGAAGAGCGTATCTCCCCCAGTTGATTGTAAAGCATTCAAGTGGAGAGTGAGTGCCTGTTGACGGGGCTTTTTCCATAGGAGCTCACGACCTAAGGAGAGCAGGGCCAATCATGTCATTTTATGAACCCAGAAGTGAGTCCTTGAAATGAGTCTTTCCAAAGAACGGAGCTTAATGAGATGGACAATGCACTGGAAAGTCTTGGGAACGTGTTTATTTTGGTGACTGTTGATCAACCAGAATTTTTCGCATGCAATCGAGTAGTCGGGTTTTTTCTAGGCTACACGACCTTTGCAGCGCCAGCCTAGGGATCGGGAATGAAAACGGAGAGCTGCTGTTGCGGAGAATTCCTTACCCGGTACTGGTTATAATTTGGGCTTCCGTCTCCTGGGTACTGCTTCTTCCCTGGAGAGCTCTGCCTGCAGCACAAGCACGTACTGAGAAGCGGGGAGATGTTGAATTCCTCTGCCCTGGACGTCAGGGCAGATACATAGAGGCTGGCAGGTGGCAGAAAGGTGCCCCGTGCCCTGGGGACATTGGGCAGGCAAGTGGTCCTCACCGTACCTTCTAAAACGCACATGGACTTGGCTGGTGAAATATTATGGCCCAGGATGTGAGGGTTACCCCAGCTTTCTGTAGAATATTGGCACTGAGGTCTGCTGGGTATGTGGGGGTGGACGTCAGTATTAGGGTCATTTCCATTGAGGTGACAGAAAGCCATAAATGGCAGGGTTTAAACAAGATGATTGCTTTCTCCCTCCATCCTTTCTCAGTTCTACGATCATTGGAGTCTGGGACTCCTTTATTTAGCTGCTCCACTACCGATGGTTGGTGTGATATCAGTGCTACAAAGTGGCTGCTTGTTCTCCAGCTGTCCAGTCTTCATTCCAGCCAACAGACTGGACTCCAGCAGAGTCCAGAGGGACCCGAATGCTTTAAAGGAGATTCCAGGAAGCTGCCGCTTCACACTTCTGCTCATTGGATTGGTTCGAACTTAGCACAGTCACCCAGGAGCTGCAAGAGAGGCTGGGAAGTGGTGCCATGTGCCCAGCTGAAACTCAGGGACTGAGATTTGGGCGCGCAGCTTAGCTGGTCTCTGCCAGGGCGTGTTACTTCCTTTAGGATGGAACAGAGGCCAGTGTGAAGATTAAGCAGGGCATATTAGGCTTTTGGAAACTCCAGCTCTGAAGGAAAGAGAAGTCTGCTCGATGACTTCAGACATTTTCTGGGGTAACCGTGACGCACATTTGAGTGCCCCCCGCCCGCCACCAAATCCTGCCAGGCTCTGTGAGTAAACTGGAGTCACAGGTGGCTCGGTACTCCAGGGGTTTTAAGTTATTGGACTGACTTGTGACTGCTTTTTGGGACTAAGACCCTGTTATTACCTAGCAGTTCAGTGAGTTTCTGATTTAGGGGTGTGACCGAAGGGTGGTAGTAATTGTGTCGTGGCTAGGAGAACCCACTTGGAATGCGTGGGCACTGGGGCCGTCCGGGACCCCAAGACCGGATGGCCTAAGGGATATTACCAGGGAGCTTTGGGAAACCCCTCCCTGCATTCAGCTTGATTGGGAGTCAAATCAGCACGTTCGAGCTTCGTTTTATCTTATCCAGGCCAAATCACTGGTGTTTGGTTTCCTCATGCCTGTAAATTAGAGCTTCCCCACTGTGTGGATAGAAACCCCGGCCCCCAAAGGAGTGATGTCATGTCTAAGGGCCATGCTGGGCACCATGCAAGTTAGCAGTGTATTATGACAGTGACAGAAAGCTGCCATCTAGAGTAATCGGGGTGACTTGGAAACAGTCCCCGAGTGAAGGAGCTAGATGGGGTCCTGTTGCTTGAAGAGGCTCATCAGCATCTGGCCTCCTTGCTCTGTTAGCTAGTAGTAGCGGCAAGTTCAAGGCAGGTGTTAACTGACGTCCACAACCCATTCTTAAGGCTGGGACCGGAGGAGTCTGGGCTTCACCCCGAGCTGGCTTGGCCCTTTTAAGCCCTGGGCTGGGTGGTTACAAAGCCTTTTTGCATCCCAGCAGCCCTCTGTCTGATTCTGAAGCAGCTCACCGAGAGCCGGACAGGCACCTCGGTGGGATTCCTGACTGCAGGGCAGCGTGTCCTTGTGGCTGTGGTCCGGAAGGTTGCCTGTGCGAGGCACTAGCCCAATTTTCTAGGGACGCAGCCAGCCCGAGGACGCATCCAGGCTTGGCATCTTGGATGGCCCCGGTACCCCTGCATTACAGATGGGTTCTGCCAGCCATAAAAATACAGTTGTCACCACCACACACACACACACACACACACACACACACACACCCCTAAATCAGAAACTCACTAACTCCTTGGGGAGTTGAACACACACACACTAGACATAGAGCTGTCTGAGCCACCTTCTCTGCAAGAATCTTTTTTAGAGAACTAGGACTCCCCATGGCCTTCCGGGAGGCTGTGACCGCTTCGATAGAGCTGGCCGGCTGGGAGGGCATGTTGCCTGCCTGCGCCTGGGGCTCCGGGGCTTCCCGAACGGGAAGTCTGCCTCTCTGAGAAAAGAGTCTAGCACACTCTTCACATCTGGTGGACTGCCCTGCTCGGCAAGGCCGATGTTGGCATGCTCTCAGAATCACCCAGCTTTCGGGCTCTCCTAGTTCCTGGCTTCTAAACAGCTACATGGTTTTGAATAGACTCCAAGTTATGTATCAGTTGCCTGCCTTTAGTTACCCGAAATTCTGTGGAATTCGCCGTCATGCAGACTTGAGCGATGCAGTGGGACAGACGCGTCTTCTGTTTCTGACCAGTTCCCTGCCCATCTCCCTGCCCCCGTCAACTCTTCTCTGAAAGTAGAGTACGTACATTTATGGAGACTGTCACATCGGGGCTTATGTTCTGGAATAGTGAAAAGAATTGGGCATCAGAAGTTAGAAGACCCGAGCTTTGAGATTCAGCTCTGTGACCTTGAGCAAGCCATTTAGCTTGATTGGTTCTCTAAGCTTCAGGCTCCTCATTAGATAAAAAAAGGAGATAAAATATCAGCATCTTGTTGTAATGGAATTAAAGGGGTTGAGGTCTTCATAATGCCATTCCAGTGAAGAAATGGTAAATCCCCGTCACTGGTTATTCTATAAATAAATATGTATCCCCCCCACCCCCTTTTCTAAAGATAACTTCATGTTGGCCAACCCACAATAGCTCGTGTATTCAGCTTTAAAGTAATATTCTAGAAGTGGCAGGAACCAAATATATTCTGGACCCATTGCAGTGAATCTGGAGAGACCATGGAAAATTAAGGTCAGCCATGGCTCCAGTGGCCAGAGTCTGTTTGCCTGAGAGGTGCCAGCCAGGAAGAGGGTGAGGTCCAAGTTGGGCCGGTTGGGTAGACTGAGTCCGACTGCATTACCAGTGCCCTGGGCAAGTCCTGTAACCTGTTGATGTAGAATCTTACGTTCAGAGCCAGTGTCCAAGAAAGAATTCTTGAATTCGTCTTTGATACAAAAAGGTGCTTTTATTAAAGCATGGGGACAGGACTTTTGGCTTCCTGCAAGCTCATGACACCGGCCTTCTCATTAACGCATTAGTCTTTTCCTAAGGGAATGAGACCGCTGGAAGTTCATTTCATCCTGTCGAAGAGGGCGGGGTTAGGGGAAAGGGATGTTAAAGCGAAAAGAGACCCGAGAAGAGAACATTAAATAAGTCAAAGACCATTCGCTCCTGGCAAAGTGGAGCCTCTCTCTCTAGGACGCCCGCCTCCTGATTGTGCAAACACTCAAACCTGTCTGTCCCCAAGTGGAGGAAAACGGGCTCCTGTGTCCTTGTTGCCCCTGATTCAACAGCTGTCTGGGTTTTTTAGGGGCCATTTAAAAAATATTTACTTATTTTTGAGAGTGAGACAGCATGAGCGGGGGAGGGACAGGAGAGAGAGAGACAGAGACACGGAACACAAAGCAGGCTCCAGGCTCTGAGCTGTCAGCACAGAGCCTGACACAGGGCTCAAACTCGTGAACTGCTAGATCATGTCCTAAGCCGAAGTCGGACTTTAACTGACTGAGCTATCCAGGCGCCCCTTTAAGGGCCATTTGAAACAAGTTCCAGAAGTAAGAAAACACAGTAAAACCTTGGACTGCGAGTAACTTGTTCTGTGAGTGTTCTGCAAGTCGAGCAAACATTTCTAATAATCTTTAAATTTTTTAATTCATTTTGAGAGTGTGCAAACAGGGGAGGGGCAGAGAGAGAATCCTAAGCAGTCTCTGCATTATCGGACTCAAACTCCCAAACTGTGAGATTATGACCTGAGCTGAAATCAAGAGTCGGATGCTTAACCAACTGAGCCACCCAGGCGCCCTGGCGTTTCTCATAAATTTTAACTTGATAAAGACGCGACATCTTGCAATTCCAGTTGCTCATGACGCCGAATGTCGCATGATTTCAACTGAGCCAGCGGTTCTCAAAATTTGCTTTGATATACAAGTGCTTTGGATGACAAGCATGTTTCCAGAACGAGTTAGCTCGCCAACCAAGGTTTTACTATACTAGGAAAATCTAGATTAACCCTGAAGCAAGTATTTCTTTGGTGGTTCGTGCAGTGGTGTTTAGGATTTCTGCCTTGGACTTCCAACTACCTCTTAGGCCGAGGGAAACAAGGAACCCGGATTGTATGCCCGCCTTCTCACCAGCTTTCCACATCCGCGATGGAGAGCACTTGTGACTTACAGGGCTGGTTGTGCTGGTGCAGTTGGCCTCGGCTCTGACTTAAGTCCTAGGCGGCAGCGGCGTGTTTGTAGAAAGTAGGATCACCAGACAGGTCCAGGAAAAAACACGGAGCCTAAGACATGTGGCTGTGCACCAAAACAGCCGTATTTTATCCTTGATAAGAAATTGGTGTAAACACTAGCTTTCTAGATGTGCCCATGAACCTGATTTTATTGGTGTTATATCCATTTCTTCTAGGTTGTCCCCAGGTGAAGGGAAATGATTGTTTACCTGTAAAATTAGGCAATGTAACTTCTTTACATATACTGTTCTTTGGCAGTAGAGAGATAACTTCATATTTTAAAAAAACATTTAGTAGGTTTTAACTATAAATAAAAAATACCGTGGTTTGAATAACCAGATATGTTAAATATATCTGGTCCCATGAATCCCTCTTTTCACTTTTGTTCTTTGGACTTCCAAAAGTAATTCTATCTAAGAGCTACAGGTGTGGGGGTGCCTGCATGGCTCAGTTGGTTAAGCATCTTTGATTCAGGTCACGTGGGTTTTGTGAGTTTGAGCCCCACGTCGGGCTCTGTGCTGTCAGCTCAGAGCCTGGAACCTGTCGCAGATTCTGTGTTTCCTGTCCTCTCTTTTCTCCCCTGCTCATGCTCTTGCTCTCTCTCTCTCTCAAAAATAAATAAACATTAAGAAAGAGAACTGGGGAGAGTGAGGGACACAAATCATGAAAGACTATTGAATACTGAAAAAGAACCATGGACTGAAGGGGGAGGGGGAGGGAGGGAAGGGGGTGATGGTCATGGAGGGGGGCACTTGTGGGGAGAAGCACTGAGTGTTACATGGAAACCAATTTGAAAATGAAGTATAAAAAAATTAAAAATTAAAAAAGAAAAAGAAAAATTAAAATGAAAAGCTACAGGTGTAAACTCTACCCCCCATAGCCTTAGGATGTAAGAACCAGATGGAAGTTAGGGAAAGGAAATTATGGGCTGATTCCTCTCTAAAAACATAGAGTTTGTAATTGTGTACAGCCTTTGATTTTCTTGTGGTATTTTCATTATTGAATCTAGTTGAAGTGATGTGTAAGTTTTACCTCCGTATGATTTTTTCCTTTTGCTTGCCTAGCTCCTGTTCCACAAAATCCTGTTTTAAATGCTTTTCCATTAATGTGCAAAAATGTCAGGAAGTAAAGTAGTTCTCAAATAATTTAGAATTGTCAAAATATTGTTTCCCAAAGATCCTTCTGTGTTTTTAAAAAATTTTTAAATATTTATTTATTTGAGGATGGGGGGAAGGACAGAGAGAGAGGGAGACATAGAATCTGAAGCAGGCTCCAGGCTCTGAGCTGTCAGCACAGAGCCCAATGGGGGGCTTGAACCTACAAACCATAAGATCATGACCTGAGCTGAAGTTGGAAGCTTAACTGACTGAGCCACCCAGGTGCGCCCTCACCCCAATAATTCCGACACTGTCTACTTGGAGACAGCATCACCTCCCACAGGGTAGGGCTCAGTTCTTCAAGGCAGCCCCCCACCCCCTGTGTCCTGACCTCAGCCATCACCAGGTTGTCTCCTGTGCTCCTGTGCTGACTGGCCATGCATGGATCAGAGGTTCCAACTGCCCCTTCCTTGGGTTTGATTAATTTGCTAGAGCCGCTCCCAGAACCCAGACATTGTACTTACAGGCTTACCAGTCTGTTATAAAAGGGTATCAGGCAGGAGCAGCCAGGGGGAGGCGATGCTTGCCTGGGGCAAGATGTGGAGGAAGCGGAGTGCAGCTTTCGTGGTCTGCCGTTCTCCCCGCACTCCCCCATGTGTGGCAGGCCTGATTCTGTTGTTGGTGTTGGCCACTGATTCAGCTTCCAGTCCCTCTCCCCTCCCTGGAGGTCGGGATGGTGGGATTGAAAGGTCTAACCTGCTAATCACTTGCTTGGTTCCCCTGGCAACCAGCCCCCATCCTTTGGTGCTTTCCAAAGGCTACTTCATTAACATAACATAGACACTTGTGAGCTGCTGCTTTGGAAATGCAAGGGTTTTAGGAATTCTGTGCCAGAAGCAGGAGGTCTAAATTCAAATTTCTTATTTCTTAGTACCAGCCACGCATCACAGGTAGATGTGTGTGTTGCAGACCACACAGTACGAAGCACGTAGGTTTGCGTTCCTTCTGGCTCCTGCATTCTGAGCTGGGAGGCCCCAGTGTTGTTTCTGAGGAGGTGCTGTTTTGTGTCATTCCAGTCCGCAAGTGGTGGCACACATCTGGGAAGAGGCCTCCAGGCTTACTGTGAGTGTGACCAAGTCCATGGCTATGCACTAGAGCAAAAGTAACCCGTTGAAGTGGGATGAAAGCCATGACCTTGGCCCTACTGCTAACTGGCCACATTCTCTGGCTGCAATTTTTGATTCTGCGTGGATGCGCTGTCACTTCATGAGGCCCGTTGAGCCATCAGCACATCATCAGTGTGCTCTCTTTCCACTTTCTGCTGTCTCTTTTTGCGTATCTATACCAGGGCACAGGCAGGGATACATAAATTCGGTGTTTGGTTTTATTAGCGGCTTTAGAAAAGACTTTATGGAAGAGGAGGTAGCAATGACTGCCCTCCACTCTGCTGCCGTCTCTGAAGACACCTGAGAGTGGTCAGCTGTATTTAGTGCGAGAAATAAGCCCACCTACCCAATCAAAGGAGGGATGGCGGAGACTTGGTGCAGGTGAAGCGAGTCACTTGCAAGAGCAGGTGTCTGATGGACAGGCAGTTACAGCAGACAGTTTATCTCCTAGCCTGTAAGCTCCTCCCCTGGTTCCTCATTGGCTGAGCACTGCTGAGGTTACAGGGGACCCAGAAGTGCCCTATGCCCACGTAAGGCAAAAAGTAGTCTGATTGGAACAAATGTACATTCCCTGAGGTGACCCAGAGACTTTCAGTCCCTCCTCCCTTTGTTCTTTGGCCCACACTCATTGCAAAGCCTGTGAAAATAAGCCCACAAAAAGGAGAGGGGAAGAAGAACCAGGAGGTGAGGTGTGCGAGGGTTGGACACCCATTGTTAACGGGATTTGTATATATTTCCAATAGGTTGTCAACCTACTGTCAACCAGATGGCAGAGCTTTTATTTATTTATTCATTTATTCATTTATTTATTTATTTGGTATTTCTGAAAATGAGTCATCTCCCTTCTCACGTTGAGGAAAGGGAGGAAGAGACTTGGGACCTCTAAACTTCCGTCTCAGCAGGCTGTCTTTCTCCTTTAGCCTTCTAATCCGTCATACAAGATGGTAGCTTTTGGAGTCTTCCTTCCAGAAGCTCTTGCTTACGGTGCGTGCGTGAGTTAGTGACTCCACACTCCCCTTTAATCCTTGCTGCTCTCTTCTCTCCCCCAGTCTTCCGTCTGTGCTAAGATTGTGCAGCTCCTGGGACAGAATGAGGTGGACTGTCGCCAGAAGCAGGTGGTCATCCTGAGCCAGGACAGCTTCTACCGTGTCCTCACTTCGGAACAGAAGGCCAAAGCCCTGAAGGGCCAGTTCAACTTTGATCACCCGGGTGAGTCAGGAGTTGAAGGTGTGGGTGTGTGTGCTGGTTCACTGACGGCGTTGTTTAACCTCTTGGACTCTGCTTCCATCTATAAAAGGGAAAATTAATAAATACCTTCTGGGGTTATGATGGGGCTCATGTTAATGAAGGAATTTTGAAACACATCACACGGTGCATGACTTTTTAAATACTGATTGAATCTGCATCTGAACGAAGGTGACTCGTAGGAGTCTGTTATTTGAGGTTGGCCAGACACAGGCTAGCAGAACACAGCTGGTTCTTCTCCGTCTCCTTATCTGAAGCCCGTGTCACACCTGTGTCAAGCCTGGGCACGCCCCCCCTCCCCCCCGCCTCCCCTGCACCCACACACATGTACGTACGGCGTGCTGTGAGACTCGCAGAAAGAACTATGGAGGGTCCAGGATATCTGCCAGAGTGACTTGCTCTGATGGTCCCAGATCAGCCCATTGCCCTTTAGCTGGTTGTAACTATTGGGAGGAAAACCTCTGGCCTCCCCGAGTCACATGTATGCTTTCCAGGTTAAGGGATGCCTTAGTTCCCAAGGCAGCAGCTGAACTTGGAGGGGAGAGAGGTCTGAGACCAAGGGAGGGATAGAAAAGAAAAAGAAAGCAGTGCCTCAGAACTGATTCATGTGTTCTATTTTGAGTTACAGGGAGTTTGGCTTCTGGTTTGGGTAGAGATCTGGCTTTTTTGGGTGGGCTGTGTATCTCCTCCAGGATGTGATAAACATACATGAAATATACGTGTGAGATTCTAGAAGGATTTGTTTTAAAATTGAGCAACATTTTAACAGTTTGGTTTCCTTCAGATGCCTTTGACAATGAACTCATCTTCAAAACACTCAAAGAAATCACGGAAGGGAAAACAGTGCAGATTCCCGTGTATGATTTTGTCTCCCATTCCCGGTAAGTGCGCTGCTCTGGGCTGGGCATGGTTCCTCTAGCTCCCAGCGCATTCCCGTTCGTCAGGCCGAATCCCGTGTCGCCCCTGTCCGGGGTCGCCACCTGTCCGCAGCCTGTGTTAGTGTGTGCGTGGGTGTGCGCGGCTTGGGGAGTTCACCTGGCGCCTCCTGGGACAGCCTGCTCATCACGATTTGCTAACTCTGAAAGGACAAGGTCATGAGTTCGGGCTCAGGTGAGGGACCACATATTTGTCCTGATTCACATCCCCAAGCTGTTGGTTCCTGGAATAGGATGTAAGGGGGCCAGGCAGAGGTCACAGGAAGAACGGAGCACACTGTTCTTTCTTCTCTCCTGGCTTACTTGGAATTACACCGTGCAGAGAGGCGTCAGGGCGCCAAGGTCACTAGAGAGGAGACAGTAAACTCTGAGAAGAGCTTCTCAGTCATGTCTCTTCCTCCTGATTAGGAATGGGGGAGTGCCTTGACCTCCGTCTCGTCTTCCTTCCCTCTGCGTGCTTGCAGGGGGCTCCTGGCCAGACCCCCCAAACTCCTTCCAGCCTCCAGGGACTCTCTGCTCACTCTGGACTTCCCAGGCAGATGCCAAACCTCCGAATGGTGTATCAGCAACATTGTTGCTCCGTATTCTGGGCGGCTAATTGCTCAGTGTTGTTTTCAGCCCTTTGCTGTTTTGAAAGCTTCTCCCACCTGGTTATCATTTACCTTCTTGATTCCTTTACTTCATTCCAGCGGGATATTTTTATTTATTTATTTATTTTTTAACATTTATTCATTTTTGAGAGACAGAGAGAGGCGGTATGTGAGCAGGGTAGGGGCAAAGAGAGAGGGAGACACAGAATCTGAAGCAGGCTCCAGGCTCAGAGCTGTCAGCATAGAGCCTGACTCCAGGCTCCAACCCATGAACTGTGGTATCACGTCCTGACCCGAAGTCGGACGCCTAACCGGCTGAGCCACCCCGGCGCCCCTTGAGTGGTTTTGTTTTTATTTTTTTAATGGGAAATTTAATGGGAAATTAGATTTCCTGCATCTTTGACTACCACATGTTTCTATAATTTTGTTTCGCTTTTTAAATTTAATTTGTTTTATTTTTACGTTCAAGTTAGTTGGCATATACTGTAGTAATGTTTCAGGAATGGAATTTAGTGATTCATCCCCTGCATATAACGCCCAGTGCTCATCTCAGCAAGTGTCCTCCTTAATGCCCTTACCCATTTAGCCCGCCCCCCAGCCAGTACCTCTCTAGCAACCCTGTTTGTTCTCTTTAAAAAAAAAATTTTTTTTTTTTTAGTGTTTGTTTATTTTTGAGACAGAGGGAGATAGAGTACAAACAAAGGAGGGGCAGAGAGACAGGGAGACACAGAATCCGAAGCAGTCTCTAGGCTCTGAGCTGTCAGCACAGAGCCCAGTGTGGGGCTTGAACCCACGAACCGTGAGATCATGACCTGAGCCGAAGTTGGATGTTATTTTTGCTTCTCTTCTGTTATGTTCCTTGCTTCCTGCTTGTGTGCTCATTCGGGCTCTCTCTCTCTCTCTCTCAAAAAATGTGTCTGGAGTTCTATCAACTGTTCTCAGAGAGTCCCCTAAACTTACTCACCTACCTGGTCCTTTACTGCTGTCATTTCTGCCCCACATCCTGCCACTTTGGTGTTGTTCTAACAGTGCCTGCCTTGGAATTTAGACAGGAACCCAAGGGTCTGAGCTCATAAGGAATCGAGTGTTTATGGGAGGGAAGCTCAGTACATCCTCTGAGGTTGGCAGCTGACTTCCCTGTGTTTGCACAGATAAACCTCTGCTCTTTTCTCTTTTATGTACAGCTCATTTATTTTGAGAGACAGAGACAGCGTGAGTGGGGGAGGAGCAGAGGGAGACAGAAAATCCCAAGCAGGCGTCACGCTGCCAGCACAGAGCTCAATGCGGGGCTCGAGCCCTCGAAACCATGAGATCATGACCTGAGCTGAAAACCGACTGAGCCACCCCGGTGCCCCCAAGGAACTTAAAAACTAATGCTTTATTCGGTCTTATTCCCCAGTGTCCACATGAGGAGTAAATCTTGTGGCGACTCCCCTTTCAGTGACATTGGGCAGTGGGTGACAGTGAAGTGCAGGGTGGTTAGGACAGAGTCAGATGGTAAGAATGCTCTGGAAGATGGAGGTGAGGCAGAGCTCCACCCACAGGCTCCCTTTATCCCAGCCACAGAACCCACCTGCCACGCTCTCCCCCCCCCCCCCCCCAACTTTTGAAAAGTCCTGTTTGGGTTAATATCTGCTGTGGGCTTCCCAGCCCTGTCGGTAGATGGCGATGCAGGGCCCGTGCCCCAGTGATGAGGGGGCGGGAGCAGTGCCCACAGCTCTGGACCCCACCGGCCCCGCCTGCGGCCACCCCCACCCACGGCCATGGTGCTGCCCGTTCAGGTAGAGCCAGACCCCACGGAGCTCAGGGGTCTTTCCTTTCCTGGGGATGCTTCCTCTCCCCTCTCGTCTTTTCCGCAACTTCCTTTCTGCCTCCCTCCCTCCCTCCCTTCCTGCCTCCCTCCAGTTGCCCGAGGGCAGCCGGGGAGGGACGGGGTTGTTGGGAGAACTGTGGGTTTCTGTTCATGAAAGCTCTGTGTTAGGAGCCTTCCCTGTGAAGTCTGCTTCTATCTGTCTCCGTCGTGCCTTCAACAGCAGGTTGTTTATTCCAAGGCGAGGGACGCCGGGCTGCTACTTCTGCTTTGTGGCCGGAGCCCAGAAGAACTGGTCACAGGGAACCGTTGCCCCGGTCGTGCTGGCCCTTCGGTGGGTCCTCAGTGGTGGTCCCGGCTCTGCCAGGCTGTGTCAGCTACCCCCGCTTCAGTCCCGCTGCAGGAAAGGACCCCAGGCTCCCGGACAGATGCTGTCCCTCCTCCGTTGCCCACCCTGCCCAGGTTGGCCCATGGTGCGCCCTGTGCTTTGCAGGAAGGAGGAGACGGTCACCGTGTACCCTGCAGACGTGGTGCTCTTTGAGGGGATCCTGGCCTTCTACTCCCAGGAGGTACGAGACCTGTTCCAGATGAAGCTTTTTGTGGACACGGACGCCGACACCCGGCTCTCCCGCAGAGGTGGGTTCTAGAAAGCCCCCAGTGGCCCCCTGGGAGGCCCAGCCCTGCTGCGCCCAATCAGCTCCAGGACCGACTGCCGCCCAGACATTAGGTGACCTCTGAGAAGGATTAGTCACTGTTTTCGATAATGAAAGGCTTGTGAGGTCACAGTGGTGAAACAAGTTTATGTTTTGGTTTCTCTGGAAAAAAACGTCGGGTTAAATGCGCAGTTCTTTATGGTTTTCCCACAGACCTCGTAATCCACGCGGGAACTTAACTGTAGGGTGTGAGGCGCAGGAGTGCCCAGCCCTTGATTCTCCAGAAAGCTTTGTGGAGGTTTTGTCCCTGTTCAGCCAGCTGCAGAGCAAAGTCGGTCCGTCATTTCCTGGGCAGGGCTTCCTGGGAGTGTGTGCAGGTCCCCGTGCCAGGGGTCCCGAGGATGCAGGGTGTAGTAGAGTGATAGCATAGACGACATGACGTCAGAGTGCAAATACAGACACGTGGGGCTCGCTCATCCCTTTCCAGGGACACTAGAAACTGCTTGACGCAGACTGTGGGGCCTGTGGCCTCCCATTTGGTTCCTGGCAGACGAGGGGGAGGTTCCCAGGGGCTTTGAGAAGGGGCGGGGCAGGGAGGGCTGGGGAGCGTTGGGAGGGGTGAGAAGGTACCAGCAGGGTTAGGAAAGGACAACCCCCACCGGGCAGTGGGCGGGGGGGGGGGGGGGTGAGGAAGGCTTTGAGTCCCCATCCTGTGGAGGAGGAATGTGACCTGGGAAGTGACAAGAGTGGCTCCCAGTCACAGAGCAAATCCTGGGCACGTTGGAGTCTTGTGAGCTTCAGCCCGGAGCCTTCTGACCTCAGAGCCTGTGACGTTTTCTCGGTTCACGAAACCAGTTCGGAGTTTTTCTCCATCTGTCTTCTCTCTAAGTGGAACCAGCAGAATCCAGAGAAATGAAGTTTTGCCCTTCCAAGTAGTAGTGTCTACACTCTACTAAGTGAGTTGTTGTTACACTCCCACTCCCAGGTGGGGTGGGCGAGGGTAGTACTCCATGATGGATAAAGGGAGGCTAGGAGGCCGGAGTTCCAGCCCCACAAGCCTCCAGCGACCTTTGTGACTTTGGTGGCTCTTGTGACTCCTGTAACCTTCCAGGCTTGGGTTTCTTCAGGAGGGAGGCACACCTGTTTTTTGGGTCATGACTCAGGCCAGGTACGAGTTCTATGCTCTTTTTTAGTAGATATTCGAGGCCTGAGCCTGACAGTCCCTCACGCATCTGCCCCAGGGCCTGGTTCATCATCTCAGTCCCCAAAGCCAGGCCTTGCCTTGGTTCATCTGCTCGATGTCCCCAGATCAGACATCAGGCTAGAAGATGCTCCAGGGGAAGAAACTAGAGTCCCAGGAACTGGACTCCAAGGCTGCTCTCACCATTTCAGGGATGTGTGACCTCGGGCAGGTTGTGTTCGCACCTGTTTGTTACCTCATCAATAGGAAATCATCCCACTGGCTGCTTATGTAAAGCTCAGGACCCCTGGGTTGTGATGATGAGAGGTATTGTGGGTAAGATGGGAGGGGCGGGTGTGCATTCGCTGATAACAGTTGATGAGCTGGATCAGAAGTCTGCTTGGAGATGGTAGATGTTCTGTTTTGCTGAGTTTTCCCCGCCAGGACCAGTCAGAAGCTCTGAGTGGCCACTTTCTCAGGAGCTGGGATGCGGGGCTGATGCCATCATTTGGTCAGCACGTGGTCCAGAAGTCCCGGGGCCCAAAGTTACGCGTGTGGGAGTGGGGTGCAGGGGAGGGGGACCGAGGGGGAGGCGTGTAGAATTCAGTGTCCCTGGACATCAGAGGATGTCGGCCTTTAATGCAAACAGAGCACCATTGCCGTGACCCTCCCCGGCCGCTCTGGCCTGTGTGGGGAGAACCGGCATGGGTTCTTCTCCTGAGGGAAGATAAGAGAAAAGGGAAAGGGGGACGTAAGGAAAACAAAACACAACACTCACGGTTTCTGGTTATGCGGAGAGAAAGAGAGCGAGTTTATTAAGAGGGCTGTATATATACCATCTCAGGGCGGAGAGATCAAAGCATTTGACATTACGTCAGAATACCAGGTAAAAGAAACGCCCCTACAGCCTTCAGCAAAGCTGGGAGGCGGAGAATTAACACTGAATAGGTTTTGATCTTAATGCACCTTAGGTCATGCCATGCCAGAGAGATACCAATCTCCAGCTTCCTGATGCAAATCTTGTTTACTATCTCACTCTGCTGAGTGAATAATCCTAGCCTTGAGGCAGACAGAAACATGGCAGTCCCAACACACCATGGTGCCAGTGACACAGAAAACTTCCCCTCACTCTCTTGTACTGGGATCCTTACGGGAAAATGAGAATGGCAGCCTCCTGGGGAGTTTCTCTGGGTGGGTTCTGTGACCCCCCCGCAGGGAGGCTGCCGTTCTGTCTCCTCATGTCACCCGCAGGTGAGTCACTTTCTTGGTGGACTTGCAGGGCCTTTCCACGTGTTGTTGCTGCAAACTCTTCCTCTGTCCACATAGGACAAAAATCATGCCTGGCATGTGCTTTGGGGGAGGGGCGGGTACAGGGTATGGGGGAGGGTGGGTCAGTCAGGAGCAGCTGCTGGGCAAGAGACCATTCCCGGAGACTTGAGTTAGTGGCCGCGGCGTCACCTTTCTGTTTGTCACACTTCCTGGGCCTGTGACCCTGACGACCAAAGTTGACCTTCTGCGGGAGAGGGGGATTTGTCTTTGGTCCACGCAGCTTTGGAAGGACCTCCCTCCACCCCATGGGAACCCCTTATACTTTGGGGAATTGGCTTCTTCCGGTCTTTACCTGCCCTCTGGGTGTGTTATTGACTCCAACCCACCCTTTAATCCAGGGGACAGAAATAAACAGAGACGGGACCAAGGTCCGCTGACACCCACCCTCTCTCGGGCCATCATTCCCTGTCTGGTTCCCACAGCATCGGCGCTGCGGTGGACCTTGAAACATGGTCAGTCTTGTTCTGTTGCTAGAGTAACACATCTTCTCGGCTGATTTTTCAAGTGAATTGACTTAATCGCCAAGCAATTATATTTATTCTGGGTCCTTCTAAATTTTGTTCTTGGCTTTGGCTAACCAGAAGGAGCACTTTGGAAAAGCTGCCGTGGGAGCCAAGCAGGGACGGTGGGTGGAGCTGTAGTTAGCTTCCTGCTCTTTACCAGCCCCCCTCCTCCGAAAGGGTCTTTCCTGGCCAAGCAAATGTGCTGGGGTCACAGTGATCATCAGGGAGCTGGTTTGGAGTCTGTGCAGTTTCCAGTTTGTGCCAGGACCTTGTTCTGACTCAGTCCTTGGCTTGGCCCCGTTTCCTGACTTCGCCCGAGGAGCTGGGCCATTTCGGGCAGTGTTGTCCTTGGCTCAGGGCGGGGTCTCGGACTGTCTAAGGTGGTAACTCAGGGGAAGGTTCTCCGAGAGCAGAGGTGGGTGATGCCTTTTGATTCTGCACATTCCCAGTGCCTGGGCAACATCCTGACCCATTTCCTGTTTCCGTTTCCAGAGTAGGGGCTGTGGGAGGGCTCCTCTCTGTCTTCCGTGTTTCTCCTTCTCCACTGTCTTCCTTCCCATGGGGTAGTGCCCTGCTCCGTCTCCCGCATTGCACCCAATTCCCATCCTTTCTACTCTGCTTTCTCCCTGCCCCATTCCTCACTTGGTGATGCACCGGGAGAAGCTCTCAGGTGTGCAGGCTGCAGGCCAAGGGCCCGGGGAGCGCCACGGGAGAGCCTGTGTGCCCGTGTGGTGTGTGTGTGTCTGTGTATGTGCATATGTGTGTGTGTGCACGCGGGCAGGGGTGGGGCAGGACATTGGTTCCTACGCTGCTGAGCAATCAGCACTTGCGTGAACAGCATGTGAAACCAACCCACGTCAGGCTTCCAGAGGGCTTTTAAGTAAAGCTGCCCCAGTGCAGGGGCGTGTGTGTTTCTTCGAAGCCTGATTGCCTTTGCTCCGGCTTCCTTTTTTCTTTGTCCTTTACCTGGAGATGTGAAGACCTGGAGGCCAGGCCGCCTGTGTGTGTTGGCCGAGGGGAGCTCGTATTGCCTGCCGGCCAGCCTGTCAGTGGGGCGAGACCCATGGCAGCTCCTGGGCCTCCTTCTGGGCCAGGTGTCCCTGGCCGAGCTGGCCGCCCGAGCCAGAATGCCCGAGAACCCGATTTCCTGGCTGGGGAGTCCTGGTGGGCAGTCAGGAGTGGGCTCCAAGACCACTTGTGACGCAGTAGCGACCAGCCAGCCGTGTTGTGGCCAGGGTTCATGGGGGGAGATGTCCCTGTAAGTTGTGGGGCTGGAAGAAAAGTCAAGTGGTGGCAGCGGCCTCAGCTGACTGTGGAGTGGGGTCCTTGCGACTGTTTTCTAGCCATCTGAACCCCCAGACTTTATGCCAGCCTGATCCTAACCACGACAGCCTCCCTCTTTCCTACCCTTGCCCCATGCATGCTTGTGTGCGTGGGTGCGCAGAAGCACAGAATTCTCTAGAGGTGTGGCTTTCCAGAAGTTCGTGCACAAGGATTCCCTGGTTCGGTTGCAGTGCTGAGTCTGTAACTTGAGAAATGGTTGAGAGGCGTCAAGGGGCCTCTGCAAATGATTGTTGATGGGAGGATCCCCCTTTGGAATGGGGGTGGGGGAAGACGGAGGAGCTGTGGGGCTGAGATCTAAGACTGCATCTATAGGGCGGAGCCGTTTTCACTGAGAAAATCTCCTTCCCAACTCTCGCTGCTGAGTCTGGGGGAAACTGAGGACAGAGGTGGTTAGCGATAGAGTAGAGAATAAAGATTTCAGACCTTTTCTGTTTGTTTGTTTTTTACCTTTTTTAATGTTTATTTTTGAGACACAGAGGGGAGGGGCAGAGAGAGAGGGAGACACAGAATCTGAAGCAGGCTCCAGGCTCTGAGCTGTCAGCACAGAGCCTGACACATGGCTCGAACTCACAAACCGTGAGATCATGACCTGCCTGAGCTGAAGTCGGACACTTAACGGACTGAGCCACCCAGGCGCCCCAGACCTATTTCTATTTTTTTGACAACAGACTCTATTTGTTTGATGAAAGCCCCTGGATGATAACACTGCCCAAGAGGGAGAAGGTAGGCGGTGACAGAGTATGGGTCTATCCGGGTGGCCACACCGTCTCCAGACCATGGTTTTGTCATCTTTCACTAAGTGGCTTTCTCTGGGCAAACCTCTCTGTGCTTGGGGTTAGCAGGTGTGGCTGACCGCAGCTGGACCCTCTATCTGCCCTCCGTCCCTGTGGGGGCTGGAAGGCGGGGGAGGGGGGGTTAGGCATGTGATTGTACGTGAGTAGGTCAGTGGCCTGCGCACAGGTAAGTAAGCGTAAGAGGACTTTGTATAGTGTGCGTGGGGCTCCTTTGCCGGGGAGCCCCACCACCTCTTGGGGCCTCATCGACTTCCTGTTATGAGCTCTGCAGGACTGTTCTGCTTTTTATGTTGTTCACACTGCAATTTTATTTGGGTCCGATGCTGCCTGAAACGCAAAGACTGTTGGCTTAGGCTGGACGGCCTTTGGTCATAGCCACGTTTGACGATAGCAATAAAAATGTAACTTGTTTTTCTCGAAGCTGCTGCTGAGCCGCTCTTGGTCAAGTGTCTCAGGAATCCGGCTAGTGAATCATCTAGACCGATCGTGGAGTCTGTGTGAGCCGGGTCTGCCTCACGAAGGGCGGACACATGTTGGCTCATGCGCCATTTTCTTGATTCTTGTTTTTCCTTTTCTTATAGTATTAAGGGACATCAGCGAAAGAGGGAGGGACCTTGAGCAGATTTTATCTCAGTACATTACGTTCGTCAAGCCTGCCTTTGAGGAATTCTGCTTGCCAGTGAGTTGTGTTCTTGGTTTGTTTTTTTTGTTGTTGTTGTTGAATTTAGAATGTAAAACCTAATCATGCCGGTAAAGCTGTGTAAGTTGACGGAGCCCCCAGCCTGAATTCCATGCCTCTCTGAGTGATCCTCTATCCTGAAATCCCAAGCAAGGGCAGCCTGTGGGGCTCTGGGTGCTACCCCTGCTTCGCAGGAGCCGTAGGCCGCCATCTTTGTGAGAGTGGCCCTTCAGGGCCCTGCTGCCTGACTCCCGCGAGCTCTGCTCTCCGTGCTTGATGGGCTCAGGGTATGAGGGTGCATCATGTCTCCGCACAGACTGGGCCATTTGGATCTCCAAAAGGTCTATCATGGTTGCAGTATTGGTGCAGGGAGGGCTCAGCTGCAAGATTCCTTCCGAATCTTTTCTGCCATGGCATCGAGCCCCCGCTCTGAGCTTTTCTTTGGCCTCTGTGTGAGTTTCCCTATGGAAGTGTCCCACCATGCCGAAACACGCTTCCATACCTGTGCTTTAGTACAGATTCATCTTTCCTCCTATGGGAACTCTCTGGTGGGGTGGCTTTTGGAGAAGCAAGGTCAAAGATACGGGGGATTTTTAGCTTTTAGTGAATCAGTTCTCAGCCCAGGAAGTGCCCTCACCCTTCTGAGGACAGACAGGTGAATGCTGAGAGATGACCAGGGACAAGAGGTGTGGAGTGGTGGGAGGGTAGTGGTGGAAGAAAATGCAGGAGATGACATCGTTTGAGATGACGTCATTTGAGAAGGAGACTCCTGCACTTGTATCATGTGTCTTACCCAGGTTGGCCTCCCCGGAGTCTAACTCCCTAATGATTTATCATTAAACTGTAAGACAGAGGAGGGAAATGCTGGGACTTAGCCCAATCGTGGGGGTGACCTCTTTTGAGAGAGTGGAATCTGAAGGTATTGAGAAGAGGTGTGGAGTGAGGCCGAGTGTGGGGATTTCTCTGTTTCTCCTAGTAATTTACTTCTTTCTTTCTCCTGGAAAAATAGGATCTCCAGCTATCTGTTCCTTTAAGTCTCTTGGGGTTTTGCGTCAAAGTAGACAAGACTTTTTGTTTCAGATCGGGGACAGGTGGACTTTCTGAGTCAGCCTGAGTAACACCAAAGCCCTGTTCACGCCCCCGGAGAGGATTGGGTCCCAGGATTAGGTTTCTGGGTAGAGGGCGGAGGGGGCTGAGAAGCCAGGAAATTCTATCCATCCATCCATCCATCTGCCTGAGGACTTCTGCTCTTTTTCACTTAATAACAACAACACATGGTAAACATACGATTGGACATAAATCAGAGTTAACTGCCAATTTTCTGCTGCTTTAACTTAGTTGTAATGGAGCTTAAAATTCTACTCATTTTCTGGGTGGTTTCTACTAAAAAGTTGCTACTAAAAACCAGCCACTCTGTGCTCAAGGAAAATCCAGTCATTCCCGCGGAAGCCAGGAGCTTGGATCTGACACATGGCCTCCTTCAGGTTGTGTTTGGGCTGGACACACTTTACTTTGAACCGTTTCTGTGTAGAAGTGGCCCAGAGTAAAGATGCCCACAGTCTGAAGTCGTGGCCCTGCGGTCTTACCCTAAATTTGCGCCACACACCAGTACCCAGTTATTTGTAAATTTGGTCCACAAAGTCTCCGTAAAATAAAAAACAAAAAAGGGAATGCATCTCATTGTAACTTTACGCACCGCCCCCCCCCCCCCCCCCC
>PJEM01001164.1:0-50282 GCA_004023845.1 Helogale parvula | reverse complement strand
CAGTTATGAGTTTGGTTTTAAAGACCATGTTCTCTGGGTAGGTCATGAGGCTAAACCGTATTAAATATTAATAATGAGATGTGTTGACATTTAGAGGAAGGGGATAGGAAATATCACGCCGCCCTGTGGGGTCATTGATAGGAAGGCCGGCCCTTTCCCCGTAGCCTCGTACGGACAGGGCTTGGGCCAATTTCTCTGGAACTTCTTTTTAATGCTCTGTGAATATCCTTCTCCACAGACCAAGAAATACGCTGATGTGATCATTCCTAGAGGTGCAGATAATCTAGGTGAGTGCTGGTCGAGGGTCATCTCATAGGGGAGAGCTTCTACCCTGTGTCGGTCAGACTTTGGGACAGGAGGCGGTGACCAGACAAGACTCTGTGGACAGGGCTGAGCCACAGGGCTGCCGTTGGGAGCTGGGAAGGAATTTCTGCCTCCACGCCTGGCCTTGGGAGCGGGTCCCTGTGCATACGTGTGTGTGTGTGTGTGTGTGCGCGCGCGTGGTGACAAATGGGAACTCCTGCTTCTTGGTAGAAACCAGAGGGCTGGAGACTGTCCCCACTGTCACCCCCAGCGGCGACGGCATCCTTCAGCAAAAGCACAGTCCCTTAATTTAATTTAGGATGCCCTGCGATCTAGGTAGCGTTTATTGGTTTTGGCTGGCCTAAGAAGTAGAGGTACCTCTGGACTGAGGCAGGCCCGGGCAGCTGATCTGTGAGAAGACTCTGCCTTCTCATTCTCTTGTTAATTAATTTCAATCCCCCTCCCCCCCAAGCTATCTGGGAGTCTGTCACAGCGATGACTGTTTCCAGTGTATTTCTTTCTTTTTTTTTTTTTTTTTAATTTTTACTTCTTTAAAATAAAATGTATTGTCAAGTTGGCTAACCTACAGCGTATACAGTTTGCTCTTGGTTTGGGGGTAGATTCCCGTGGTTCATCGCTCACATATAACACCCAGTGCTCATCCCAACAAGTGCGCTCCGCAGTGCCCACCCCCATTTTCCTTACTACCTGCCCCTCCCTCCTTCCCGAGTCAACCCTCAGTTTGTTCTCTATATCATCTGCCTCCTTCTCTGTTTGAAACTATTTTTCCCCTTCCCTTCCTCCTGTTAAGTTTCTCAAGTTCCATGTTTAAATTTTAAAAAAGATTTAAACAAAATATTTATTTTTGAGAGAGACGGACAGAGTGCAAGTGGGAGAGGGGCTGAGAGAGGAGACACAGAATCCAAAGCAGGCTTCAGGCTCTGAGCTGACAGCACAGAGCCCAACGCGGGGCTTGAACTCCCAAATCACGAGATCATGACCCGAGCCGGTCGGATGACAGAGCCACCCAGGTGCCCATCACGGTGTCTTTCTTAAAGAGGAGGGCATTTTCATTCACAGCTGCTGAATAGCCATCACATTCCGGGAAGTGAACATGGGCACAGGCTCTTTTTTTACTTCCTTTTTAATGTTAATTTGTTTCTCAGAGAAAGAGAGAGAGAGAGAGAGAGAGCAAGTAGGGGAGGGACAGAGAGAGAGAGTGGGAGACACAGAATCCAAAGCAGGCTCCTGATGCAGGGCTCGAACTCACAGTGGTGAGATCATGACCTGAGCCGCCCAGGCGCCCCCATAGAATTTATTTCTGAAGGTCAGAGAAGAGAGTCCCGTGTTGCATTTCCTTTGGAGGAGAGGGCCTTCTGCGGGGTCGGCCTCCTCGGGATGGGGAGCTGGAGGGTTCCCCGGTCGAGGGCTTGTCCCCTCTCTGCCCTGCGCCCCTAACGCTGCCGCCCTCTGCCCCACAGTGGCCATCAACCTCATCGTGCAGCACATTCAGGACATCCTGAACGGAGGGCTCTCCAAACGACAGACCAACGGCTATCTCAACGGCTACATCCCGTCCCGCAAGAGGCAGCCCTCGGAGTCCAGCAGCCGGCCGCACTGACCCCCGTCTCCCCCGGCCCGGCCCCTTTCTTCCAGAGACAGGAGGAGGGATCAGGAGGCACCGTACATCTGTACACGTGCTTTTCTAAGACATTGCTGTATTTAAGAAAACACCACGGAGATGACATGCCTTTGGTTTTCCTTTTTCCGTTTTCGTTTCTTTTTGTGCTTCGGAGCGGCGCGTCGAAACCGAATTTGACCCTGAGCTTAAATGATAAACTGTGCCAACTACTACTGGTGATGCCTAATTATGAATCCACCGTGTAACCAGTTATAAATACAGATATATATATATATATATAAAAGGATCTATTTTTGTGTAAATGTACAAACACTGTAAAGCTGTTAGCTGTAAGTATTCTGCACGAGGGCCTGGACTTGAGTGGCGGGGGGCTCGCCCAGGGGAGATCGCCCCCCTTCCCTGTGATGGATGGGTCCAGGCAGGGGGTGGGGGAGGTGGGGCATGGAGAAGCGAGGCTGTGTCTCGTCGCTCTGACTGCGTGTGCAACTCGCTGTCGGTGGAGTTTGGAGCCTTGGGTGCCTCCCCTGCCCAGGGCCACCTTCTGGGAGCTGGAGCTCCGTAATGTGTCAACAAAAGATACCCTTTTCTTCTTTCTTTCTTTCTTTCTTCCTTCCTTCCTTCCTTCCTTTTTTTTTTTTGAGTTGAAATTAGGCAAGACCTCAGCTCAAAAATCAAACTCAGGGAAGAGGCCCCCCCGAAGAGAAACAAGTCTTCTGTGTTTCCTTCTTGCCCGATGCCCCCCACCTCTGGCCACCAGGGTAGCTCAGCGAGTCCTTCCTTACCCACCCAGGCCCTCCAAAAGCCAGTGCCGCCTCTCTTCCCTGACAGGGATCGGAGGGGGTCGTTTCCTGGTAAAACGGGGGGACGAGAGAGTAGCAAGACCCATTGTAGCAACTGAGGAAACGCTGCTTCCTCTCGCCCCCCCCGGGGGAGCCTCCAGTTAGATTCCCTGGGCCTTTTCCCAGATTGTAGACACAGGTGGTCTCCCGAGTCTGGGCTTCGGGGGAGGACTTCTGCCGGCAGAAGGACACCCGGTGGCCCCTCACGGGTGGCGGGAGCCCTTCAGGGATGGTTCACCCAGGTACAGGGCTTGGGTGCAGGATGGGGACAGCACGTACCTTCAGCAGGAATCGTCACTAGCAACATCAAGCCAAGCCGACGGCCATGTTTACGGGGTAGAGAGTTCCACCTTGCTTGAGGGGTCCCTCTCTGGAAGGAGTACAGATCCCTGATGATTCTTTGGGGGGGGGCAGGAAGAGGGGGGACCGAGTGAGACCAAGGAGCGCAGAGTCCTAAAGCCTCAGTTTTTAACTGTGCACGAGCCAGAGGCCTTCATTTCTTGCTCAGGCATCTCGGTGCTTGGAAGGCCATGGCCACAGCCACTCTGCTGTGGCTGCCACCACCCAGAACGCTCTGGGGAACCTTCTCCCTTCATTGCTGTCCTAGCCCATGGGAGCCGTTCAGGTAAATCTGGCACAGCTCCTCGCCAGTCACACCGAATTGCCCCTTCGACGTAAACCGCTGTCCGGTTTGATTCCCCCTTTCTGGACTCCATTTGTCTCTGTTTTGCTGTCTCAAAACAGTCAGAGGTCATCCCCCACAGAGCCTCGCCACCCCCGCATCATCCAGGAGGCCGTGGCAGGCTCTGGAGGGAGCAAGGGAAGGCTCCCTGAGGCCCTGCCTGGAAGGCCCGCTCTGGAGGGCCTCGGAACCCGTATTCTCTTTCTTGTCATGCCTCGGACAGTCCTGAGATGAAGCATGGGTGGCGGACCTGGGTTAGGATCCTGAGGACCCAAGGCCCCGTGCCTTGATGGGGCCTCTCTGTGCTCGGGCAGCCCGCCCCTGTGTGGGGGAGCCTCGGCCTTCTGGTGGGTAGCACATTCAACTTTACTTGAAGCTCCCAGGTGCCAAACCATTTAGTGCCTTGGCTGTCTGTCCCACTGCCTTGGAAGATGGATTCTTCTCATCTCTGAGCCTTGCCTTTCTTAGCTGTTTCCTCATCCACCTGTGGTGTTGGGACCAAGCCTCCGGTGTCTCTGCTGGCTAACAGCGCTAGGGCTGCCTTGCTCCTGGTAAAACCGTCACCAGTTCGTGGTGGCTTGGCTGGGGGCACCGGGCCGTGCCCACTGGGCATCGCTGATAGACTCCCTTGGTTCTGAGATGCACAGTGTCTGGGGCGAGGAAGGGAGGACTCTGTCCTTGTGTGGCCCCTCCCCAGCATTGAGTATCTGAGCTTGACCTTGATCAGACAGATCCTAGACTTGGTGTTTTGAGAGCCCTTACAGCTCTGATTCCACTGCTGAGTCAGAGTTAGGGTCGTTATGCCAGAGACCAGGCCCCTGAGTCCTGTGGGTCTTGTCTGCAGTCCGGGGAGGAGGGACCGACAAGCGCAGTGGGGATGACGTTGGTCGTGTGTGCACGGGAGTCCCGTGGCTTCAGAGCTGCCCAATGGTGCTTGCTTCTTGCCCCCACCCCTGCCCAGGTATCCATAGACCAAGTGTTTAGGGAACAAACATCCAAGCTTCGTGTCATGGGAAGGCCTGACCCCATTCTCTTTTACGCTAATAGATCTTGTGCCAACCTGGGTTCCTTTTTCTTGGGCAGCCGGAGGCCAGTGGGGACAGAGAGGTTGGAGTCTGTCTACGGAACGCACAAGTGTTTGGACCTCAGATGGACCTCTGTGGTGCCTCGGGTAGGCTGTCGATGAGGCGGACCCCAGACCAGGGGAAGGGCAGCAGGGGCAGGTCTCCGTTCACCCTTCAGAACCAATCATCTTGCCCCTCCTGAGCTCAGCGCTCTGGCTCAGTGTCCCCGGGCGGGTCGCCAGTCTCTCATTAGGCCACTAGGTCAGGCTGAAGGCTCACGTGTCCCCCGAGCAGGTGGGAATTGGCAGGGACCGGAGCCCAGCTGGCTTGTGTATGTCCCCTCCTCTGTGGACCCCGTGCGGCTTCCTCCATCTAGCACCCTTGACCTGTGCTGGCACCAAGGGCCCCCTGAGGGACGTAGTCGCCTCTGGCAGGGAAATATTTCTGCCCTGGAGTCTCCCACCTGCCTGTCAGAGACTTCAGCACCAAGGGACCTAGCCTGGGACGGGTTCTTGATACAGGACTGCCCTTCCCCTGGTCTCAGGCTGGAATCAGGAAACAGGCTTGGAGGCAGTAAAACAAGGGAGACCACTGGTCTGGAAAAGGCCTGCAGTGGTCTGGAGCTCAGAGTCCTCTCTGATCTTTTGTCTCTGGGCCCCGTGCTGCCTTCCCGTCCCCGGCCAGGTGACTGGCCTTCAGATCAGCTTCATCGCTGTGGTTAGAGGTTGTGAGTGCTTCGCTAGTCCTGCCTCAGTAACAGGGTGAGTAGCTACATAAGGACGTAGGTGTTTTATGTCTTTTTTTCCTTTCAGATGCTTGCTCTTCCTCCTTTTCTTTCTACTGCCCTGCCTTTATTGTTAGCAGTTAACGAAAATGACCACATACTATGTACTTTGCTATAAATAAAGACTGAACAGAAAAAGAGCTAATTCTTGTCTCCTTTGTGAGGTTGGGGCGGGAGGAGGGGGGTCGCTGAGTGCATGTGGTTACGCGCGGCCATGGCCATGTGCATGCAGCCTGCTGTCACTAAGCCGCTCGCCCGGACCCGGGCAGTCCTGGGCAGGACCCCAGAACGCAGCTGGCCCAGAATCCTGGAGACAGGTGTGCATTTCTCCTTGTTCCTGTCTCTGCCCCGAGAGCCAGCGCCAATCTTTTGGGGAAGCTTCTGATCTCTGGGATGTTCTGGTTCTGAGTATGCCAGTTAATGCAGCCCCTCCCTCGCCGTCTGCCCTGGGCCACTCACCACTCGGTCCTCCACGCCCACACGGAAACCCCAGACACCCTTCCAGAGGGAGAACACTGATGGGGCCGGTGGTGGTGGAGGACGTTTACACTAATTAGAACAGTGTGAGTAACTTCCCCTGAGTGACCAGCTCTCCGTACATACTAATCAACGTAGATACAGGGACACCTTGGATTGCCAGTACTTAGTTCTGGGAGTGTTCTGCAAGCAAGCGAACATTTCTAATAAATTTTAACTTGATAAACAAGGGACATCTTGCAATACAAGTAGTACGAACGTCACAGGATCACAACTGAGCCGGGACAAATTATGCTCACAAGTCAAGGTTTTACTGTATTCATGTCTCCCTGTTTTAATAAAAGACTAGGTCACCCACCCTTAAAGACTGTAAACTATTGGCCTTTGTGCTCTTCATAGCTCCCTGCCCCCTTCCCTCCACCTCTGCGCCCTCTAGGATTCCGTCCCTTCACCCCTGCCTCCCAGACACTGAATCACCCTCATCAACGTGCCGTGAAACTAATAAAGGGACACCTGGGCTGCAATGGATCTGGCACCCTACCGCCTCACCACTTGTCAATTGCAAATCCAACAGGAAGAGAGATCAATTGCAAATCCAACCTTGCATGGAAATCCTATTTGACTCTCTCCAAAGAAGGAAAAGAGGCTTCCTTCCTCTCTCGCCAGCAAGAGCCCAGCCAATGGGAAGCCATGATACTTCCCATCCCCAGTTTGCTCCAATGGACTTGCTTGCAACAGCCTTCCCGACTTCCTCTTTCTGCTACAAAGGACCATACCTCTCTGTTCCCACGACTTGCCTGGGGTCTTGCCCCGTAGGTACCTTGTCCTGGCTTGCCGTTCTTTGTTCTTCCCAAACAAATCCATCTTTTGTTGGTAAAATAACTGGCACTTTTATTTTTTATTAAAAAAATGTTTAATGTTTATATTTGAGAGAGGCAGAGTGTGAACGGGGTACGGGCAGAGAGAGGGAGACACAGACTCTGAAGCAGGCTCCAGGCTCCGAGCTGTCCGTGCAGAACCTGACTCTGGGCTCAAACCCACAAACCGTGACCTGAGCCGAGGTCAGACACTCAACCGACTGAGCCCCCCGGGCGCCCCAAGACCGCTGTGTTTTTAAGTAACATCTAGGTGCGTCTCCAAGAGCTGGTATTATTATCAAGTATGACTGTCCTCTACATGCCAGCGAAGACCTGATCGGTCATGGAGCTAGTGCCTTGCCTGGTGTCACAAAGGTAATGTGCCAGGCGGCTTAGCTGTTTCCCCTCTGCTCTGCTCTCCCCTCTTCAGGCCTTGGTGGACCACCTCTGGGGCGGGTGCTTTGCTTGGGACTAGCTCATCTCTCAGATTTCAGTTCTGCTCCCTTGTAACTGGAGGGATGGTGGAGCAGGCCAGCGGAGACCTTAGCAAATTTACTTTGTCTCTCCATCTTCGGTCACAACATCCTCTGAGCCAACAGAGCCAGCCTTCTCCGCCGCTCGGAAGCACCACTTTGACTAGTGTTGCTTTAGTTAAACCCTTCATGGGCTCAGGTGAAAATAAACTTGTTATCAGGGCACGTGGGTGGCTCGGTCAGTTGAGCATCCCGCTTCGGCTCAGGTCATGATCTCTTGGTCTGTGCGTTCAGGCATTGCTTCGGGCTCTGTGCTGACTGCTCAGAGCCTGGAGCCTGTCATTGGATTCTGTGTCTCCCTCTCTCTGATCCTCCCTTGCTCACGCAGTCTTTCTCTCTCTCTCTTTCAAAAATAAATAAAACATTTAAAAAAACAGAAAAGAAAATAAATCTGTTAGGACCTGCTTAAAGGTTCTAAGGAGTGGGGAGGGGACCTAGGAAGTGAGAAAATTCTCTTTGAGATGGATTTCAATCAACTTCTAATGGTAGAAGATGTTCAGATTTCTTTTCTTTTTTTAAAGTTCATTTTCAGAAGGAGTGCAAGTGGGGGAGGGGCAGAGAGAAGGAGAGAGAGAATCCCTAGGAAGATCCACACTGTCAGCACAGAGCCCCATATGGGGCTCGAGCCCATGAACCAGGGATCATGACCTGAGGCGAAACCAAGAGTCGGATGCTTAACTAACTGAGCCAGCCAGGCGCCCCATTAAGATTTCTATTTTTGAAGCTGAGTTTAAATAGATCACTTTCTAAAACCTAGGATGAAGTAAGTAACCCACTTGTTGAATCTTGGGCTAAGCCTGCATATATACTTAACGTTTTATTTCAATAAACTGCAACCTAAAATAACAGGGCCAAACGAATCAGCTTGAGTTTGGAGTAAACCTAGACCTATATTTTCAGTTAAATGACCAGAGGTGAGGGGCAGGAGGACATGAAGGTGCCTCGCACAAACTCCTTACCCTGCAGTTGAGCTGATGCTCCACTTTGCTCTCTTATTCCGAGATTTGTTTGGGCTAGATCAGGGGTTCCCTCTGACCTGTTACGGAATGACAATGGCTTGGGGTTCGTTCAGTGAATGCATGTTGAGTCCTGGCTGCCCCCGGGGCCAGGGAAAGCCAGCATGGCCTCTGCCTACAAATCCCACGTGTCTCCCTGAGTTTGATGCTGAAAAGTCCAGGATTCTCTCCTGTAAGGCAGTAACACCTGTGGATGTTCCAAGATTCTTCCTCATCAGCGCCCTCTACTTTGTTTTCAGCGCCTGAAATATCCGACTTTCATGGCCATACTCACTTCGGACTTGCCCAGCCTTCGGGACACCTTCACTTTGCGTTAGTAGTCCTGCAAGGTATGTAAGGAATGCGGTTCGCTCAGCTTTCTCGCAGGAGGGAACGCATGTGACCCTTCGCGCCAGGGCTGGAGGAACCCAGCGAGGTCAGGCTGTCTGGTGCGTGTCTGCCATCTAGTGGTGGGATGCAGATCGCAACGGGAGGGTGGCCTGGAGGAGTGGCTAATGTCCGATTGGCTTTCTGAGAGGACTGTCAGAGCGTCCCCAGAAGTCTGACTGCTGCAGTCAGTTCGCTTCTGTTTCTTCCTGGAAGATCTTTCAGAGAGTCTTAATTCGGGCCGATCAGAGCTGCCCCCGTTTCTCTATTGCTACAGTCTGTTGCAAGTGCTTCTCCAAGCCACTCATCACAGTCAGTGGGGGCTTTTGAAAAGATTGCTGCTGTCCGTTCCTGAGAATTCTGATTCTGTGGGTCTAGGGAGAAAATCCTTTAGAACACACTGGGCAGGTGGATCAGGTGCACAGGCAGGGATGGAGACCAAGGGGTGCGTGTGTTTAATCAGTCAGGCCAGTCAGGTCTGTGGTGTTCATTTTCCTGGGGTGCCCATTTCTTCCAGAAATGTCGTCTGTGCCATTTAAGGCTCTTCTCTGCCTGAGTGGGGACTGGAAAGAAGGCTTGTGTCTGCTTTTAAGCCCATTCAAGTCCAGCACTTCCCTCTTAGGTTGCAAGACCCCCACTTCTGCCCCAGGAGATGCTAAACTATGGCTGCCCTGGGGAAGTCCCTTAGGACGTCCTCCGAGCTGAGCCGGGTTTCAGGAGTCCTCATCAAGCAGGTTTTAGTCATAGGGAGGTGAGAAAATGCCCTTCGTGACATCTTACCTGAAGTCTCAACGGAGAAAAGAAAAATGTGGTTAAAGTTGGGAAGGGGGGACCTCGAGAATCACGCAGCCTCCCTCTTGAGGATTCTGAGTTTCCTTTGAGAGCAGGAACCCGAGCCCCTCACTTTACAGATGAGGAAACAGGGCCCCGATGCAGCGTGACTGGGCCCAGATCTTACCAACGCGGGCTCTAGGTCTTCAGGGGACTTCATTAGGGCTTTAAAAAAGAGAATTCTCTCCTCCTGGGTCTCATCTGGGAACTTTTCCAGGGGAAGCATTGTTAGCAAAAGTCGGGGTGGATCTCTGCTCTTGGATTGATTCTTTTTGGCAGGAAGAATGATCTAAGTAATACTCCCTTGGTTTGCAGACGGCAGAAAAAAAGGAGAGAGAATAGAATACCTTTTATTTTATTTTATTTTTTTCTTAAAAACATCTTAATGTTTATTCAGTTTTGAGAGAGAGAGAACACAAGCAGGAGAGGAGAGGGAGACCCAGAACATGAAGCAGGCTCCAGGCTCTGGGCTGTCAGCACAGAGCCCGATGTGGGGTTTGAACTCACAAACCATGGGATCACGACCTGAGCCAAAGTCAGACACTTAACTGACTGGGCCACCCGGGTGTCCCTTGACCACCTTTTAAAAATCAGGGGTAGTTAGTTGGTGTCAACTGAGTTTTGTGAGAGGTGTTCCATCTCTTCTTCATGATTTCCATGCTGTCTAGCTTCTGACAGAAGGAGAGACAGCCTCTTGGGGTAAATGACTCTGGAGTCAGCAGACCTAGCTTAAAACATTGGCTCCTTCACACAAAAGCTAGGTGGGCGGGGGCAGGTTATCCCAGGGGCAAAGCCCCCGCTTGGTCTGGAGAATTGAAGGTGGGCGGGGAGGCGGGACTAGGCATGCTGGTGGGAGGGGCCCAGTGAGTGGTCTCGCGTTGTGGTCTTGGGAACCAGGCTGCACAGAGGAGACTTGAGTTCCGGGAAGGCTCTGTCTTCTCTGGAGCTCAGGGAATCTGGGAGAGGCTGGCTGGCCTGGGAAGCATTCCTAAACTAGAATTCTCTATCACCAGTGCTAGAGCCTCGCCCCCAGGCTAACCTCACCTAGTGACAGAGGAGGGGTTAGCAAAACCCAAATAGGCTATTTCAATGTGGGGATATACCCAAAGGTTCAGACCATTAGCTGCTCCAGCACTGTGAGCCTCCCAGGCTGAGACTCACCCCTTGTGGGGCCTCTCCGCACCCCTGAGCCTCCCGGGTGTAAGGCTCTGTGATGAGGGTTGGGTTCCAGGACAGAGGAAGGAAGGATTCCTGCACAGGTATTATCTTGTCATTTAAAATGGATCCGATGGGCACCTGGGTGGCTCAGTCATGTTCTCATGGCTTGTGGGTTTGCGCCCCGCACTGGGCTCTCTGCTCTCAGTTGGAAGCCTGCTTGGGATTCTCTCTCTCTCCCCCTCTTTCTCTCTGCTCCTCCCCCCCACTCTCCCTCTCTCAAAATAAATGAATACACTTAAAAAAATAATGAAAAGTAAACAAGATGGATTGAAAACTTAATGGTGTGTTTCTCGAGACCTTAAAATAATGAGTATTGGACAGTCCTGGCATCAAAATGCCACCTTCAAAATGAAGGTGTCAGACATGGTGTCCTCTGGTTCTGCAGCTGAAGAGTCTGTTGTGTGTGACGGGGTGGGGGGGGTGGCGGCACAGGGCGTCTTCAGTGGGGCCGCCTGCGCTGTGCCCGGCACTCCCTTCGGGATGACGGCCCCCTCATTCAAGATGTACCGGACCGATGAAACACTTCTATTTTCTCTATTAGGTTTTTATTTATTTACCTTTCTATCTATCTATCTGTCTATCTTTAAATTAAAAAAAATATCTATTCATTTTTGAAAGAGAGAGAAAGACAGAGTGCAAGCTGGGAAGAGGGAGAGAGAGAGACACAGAATCCGAAGCAGGCTCCAGGCTCCGAGTTGTCAGCACAGAGCCCAACATGGGGCTCGAACTCACGAACCATGAGATCATGACCTGAGCCAGAATCAGATGCTTAACCGACTGAGCCACCCAGGTGCTCCCCTACTGGTTAGGTTTTTAATCTCTTGTTGTCCCCATCTCCCTCTAGCAAGTGTGCCTTGTAAAGGCCCCCTTTCAGGATAATGTTCTTACATACCTGAAATAACACCCCAAAACATTAAATAAATGAATTGTAATGGAACACAGTTACCAAAAACCCAAATATGTGACAAAGTAATACATGTACTGCTTTAGTAGCCCCTCAAATGACAAGATCTGTGTCAGGTCTAAGGGTTACCGCAGTTACATAGCATGGACGACCCAAGGGCGCCAGTGACCTTCCGGAACAGCTCGCATGTGTTCTGAAGATGACTGTGACTTCTGCCGGCAAACAAGTGCACGGTCAGCGAACACGCCGGAGCCTTGTCGCCCGCGTTCCTAATGTAAGGAAATGCTACAATTTCAGAGGCCGGTGCACAGAAACGTGTAGATTTTCAAGCTCACAGACCACCTGAAGCCTGCCTGCTGTCCGTCTGCCCCAGATCCTCAGACGAAGAACCCCTGGCTGAGACCCAAATCCTCCAAGTCGCCGGGTGACTAAGGCAGACAGAAGTGTCCCCGTTTACCACGTGTCCTGGTGAGCCAGGCCTGCGTCTGGGCGCTGGGTGGGCAGAGCGGGACAGGGACAGTCAGTGAGGCAGCTTTGCTCTGGCCTCACCTCCCCTGCTTGCCCGTGAGGTTGGCAAAGTCATGGCGCTTCCCCTGCCGGGCTCTCCATCTGGGAAATCCGACACTGACCTCTGCCATCCTCAACTTCATGCTTTGTTACCTGATGGAGAAGAATGCCTAGAACCTGAATGAGAAACAGCAAAAACTGTACTATAAACATCAAGTGTGCTGTTTATTTTCAGCGCAAAGTGTAACCAGGCCAAAGGGGTATTTAAAAATGATCAACTTTGGAGCCCTGGGTGGCTCAGTCAGTTGAGAGTCTGACTCTTTCTTTCAGCTCAGGTCATGATCTCACAGTTCCTGAGTTTGACCCTCGTGTTGGGCTCTGTGCTGACAGTGCAGAGCCTTCTTGGGATTCTCTCTCTCCTTCTCTCTCTGCCCCTCCCCTGCTTGTGCTTCTCTCCCTCTTTCTCTCAAAATAAATCAATAAAAACTTAAAAAAAATCAGCTGTTCATATTTGTGGGTCTGTTTCTGGACTCTGCTCCATTGGTGTTTTTGTCTATTTTGGGGTGAGTAGCACACCGTTTTGATTACGGATGCACTATAATAAGTCTTGAAATTGGGTAGTGTTAGCTCTCTTTGTTCTTTTTCAAAAATAGTTTTGGCTCTTATAGATCATTTGTGTTTCTATGTAAATTTTAGAATCACTTTGTCAATTTCTACAAAAAATTCTGCTGAGGCTGTTATTGGGATGGTGGGTGGTGTATCTGTAGATTAATCTGGGGACATCTGACATCTTAACAACATTGTATCTTTTAACCTATGAACAAAGTCCATCTCTCAATTTTTTTTTTTTTGGCCTTCTTTCACTTCTCTCAGCAATATTTTATTGTTTTCAGTTTATAGATCTTGTATATCTTGATCAGATTTGCCTTATGTATTTCATATTTTTTGATGCTATTGTAAATAGTATCTTAAAACATTTTTAATGTTTATTTTTGAGAGAGAGAGAGAGACATAATATGAGCAGTGGAGGGGCAGAGAGAGAGAGAGAGAGGGAGAGAAAGAATATGAAGCAGGCTCTAGTCTCCGAGCTGTCAGCACAGAGCCCGACACGGGGCTCAAACTCACGAACTGTGAGATCATGACCTGAGCCGAAGTCAGACGGTCAACCAACTGAGCCACCCAGATGCCCCGGTAAATAGTATATATTTTTTTAAGTTCCAAGTTCCAATGTTGTTGCCAGCATATAGAAATACACATGAGTTTAGTACACTGGTCTTTTATCTTGCAACCTTGCTGAGCTCACGTAGTCCCGTCAGTGGCATTTTCGGAGTGCTCTCAGGAGGAAGCCGAGATCGAACAGTGGTTCAGTCTCGTGTGTTTAACCAGGGGTTCCCAAGATTCCTCTGTCCCCTCTTATCATCTGCACAGGTTTGGAAAGTACACATTACATTTTCTTTACTTTTGCAGTTATCTTCTGGTTTTCTCAGATTTTTGTACTTCAGAAAATTTCTGCTTTGTCGACTGGGTCAAATGTTAGCTGGAATTTGCAAAGTTCCACTGCTCCAAGTATGTGAAGTGTGCTGGGGTGGGGTGCGCGGTGGGGTGTTGTTACCCCAAACTAAACTGTAGGCTCTTGAAGTGCCTGGGGGGCTCAGTTGGTTGAGCGTCCGACTTCAGCTCAGGTCATGATCTTGCAGTTCGTAGGTTCAGACCCCTCGTCGGGCTCTGTGCTGACGGCTCAGAGCCTGGAGCCTGCTTCAGATTCTGTGTCTCCCTCTCTCTCTGCCCCTCCCCTGATCATGATCTGTCTCTCTCTGTCTCTCAAGAATATAAAACATAAAAAAAATTTTTTAAAAACAACTGTAGGCTCTTTAACATTAGGAATCGTGAAATATGCTTTTCTTGTAGTTTAATGCGCTCTAGCGTATACATATCCACATAATCAATGCCTAACAGTTGGCTAATTTCCTTATTTGGCTTTTTTTTTTTTGAACCAGGCCCTGTGTTAGCATGAGACACACATATGTCTTTAGAGTGTCGTGGACATCTGTGTGTGAGTCGTTCCGGACCAGAAGGGCGGATTGCTGTCTAGGGGGTGGCCCTGCCGGGTGGGGCTGATTGGCTGGGGAAACAGCTCCGGCCTTGGTCCGTTTCTTCGCACTGGTCACTAGATGGCAGCAGCGAGCCACCGCACAGTCGAGTCCTTTAACCTTCTGAACCGCGGAGGACTGTCAGTTCAAATAGATTAACTGTTTGGTCTGTGCCGGTACTGTGCCAAGCCCTCTGTCCCCTCTGGGACCTCATACACGCACAGTGGCCACTCATGTATAGACCCAGCACTCACGTGAAGTAGAATGGAGCAGCCACAAAGAGGGATGATTCCGATTCCTGGAGGTAGGGGGTCTCAGGAAGGAACCATTGACCCCTTCCCAGCAGAACTCAGATTGGTCAGTAAGAGGGAAACCTACAACACCTGTGTCACCCGCTCTGTCTCACCCAACCCCCTTCTGTGGTTGTTTCATGTGAACACGTCTTAGCATTCCCCTTAGCTTTTCCTACTAGAGGTCCCCTACCCTGGCTTTGCAAGACACTGGCTGTGTGACCCCAGAGTAAATACTTCCCTTCTCTGCCCCAGTTTCTTTATTTTTGGATGACCGTATTGGTCCTTGCAGCTTCACAGTGTTATGTCATATTTAAATGAAGTAATAAAGGTTAATGCTTTGAAAATTCATCCGTGCCACGAATTTAGGGGGCACTAAAATCACTATTCATATACATTTCCCTAAAATTTCTTCAGGGCAGGTTGGGTCCATTGTGGGCATTTACTGAGTTGATTGGAATAACTCTTCCGGAAAACGAGACCCATAACCAGAGTGTCGCAGGGCAGGCTGGTCCTGACCAACCTCAGGGCTGAGAGAAGAGCTGGGTCACTGACCTTTCGGGATTGGCGACCGGAACTGAGGCTCCCCTGGTGGGTGGGGTCTAGCTTGGCACTAGCCAGGGGGCATGGCTCCCAACAAGGAAGCCATGGTCATTTTTCAGGACTGAAGTGACAAGAGCCGACTGGCTCGTGAGAACTTTCCCCTCCCTGCTCACTCTTGAGGGCGGGAGACTCCTCCAGTCGGTGGCGGCTTTCAGGCCCCTGCAAAACCCCGCCCCCCTCCGTGAGCCTGCTCATCCTTCTGCCCCCGGAGTCGATTTTAAAAACAATCTGTCCATTTGATCACAACCAGTGTTTTTACAACATCGGCTTCAAGTGAGATGTCCATGCAGACATTGTGGTGTGAGTGTGTGCATGCATGTGCGTGTGGGTGTGTGGAGGGACTGCTGGGTGGGGGTGAGCGCCACAGGAAAGGCTGGTTTTCTAGAGCATTTCCTCCGAGATGGTTCTAATCACTTCTGTGTTAGACCTGTATTTACTCTCACAGGATCACTCAGCAGCCACATCCTCCAATTTATGAATCTACGTTCTAGAGCATGTCTTCCGGACGTGCTTGGATCTGGACACTTCTCTCTTGGCGGCATTGTGTGTGTGTGTGAGCGCAGGGAGGAAGGGTTAATGCACGCTTGCCCCTGCTTGCTGCTCTGGCACTGAGGAGGACGGGCAGAGGTAGCTGCTGTGTGTGTGTGTGTGTGTGAGTGTGTGTGTATGTGTGGGTGAGAGTGTATGTGTGAGTGTGCAGGTGAGTGTGTGTATGAGAGCGTGCACTGTGTACACGTGTGTGTATGTGTGAGGATGCATACATGAGTGTGTATATGCACATACATGTGCCTGAGTGTGCATGTGTATGAGTGTGTATGTGTGAATATATGTGTGCTGTGTATGTGTAGATGTGTGAATACGCATGTATAAATGTGTATGTGTGAATATGTGAGTGTGCATGTATACATGTGAATGTGTATGGGTGTACATGTGTGCATGCGTGAGTGTGTGTCTGGGTGTGCAAGTGTGTGTATGAGAGAGTGTGTGTCTATGTGGGTGTGTATGCATGTGTGTGCATGTGTGAGTGTGTATGTGTTGGTGTGAGGGTGCAAGTAAGTGTGGGTATGAGAGTGTGCATGTGTCAGTCTATGAGGGTGTATGTGTGCATGTGACTATGAGTGTATGTTGTATGTGTGAGTCTGCATGTGTGTATGTGTGAATGTGCATGTGGGTGTGCATGTGAGCCTCTGTGTGTGTGTATGTGCGGTGAGTGTGTAGGTGGGTGTGCATATGACTGTGCATGTGTGTGAGTATGCATGTGAGTCTGTGTGTTTGTGTGAGTGTCTGTGTGTGTGTGTGTGTGTGTGTGAATGTGCGTGTGAGTGTCGCCAAAACACACTTGTAAATGACACCATCTGCGCGTTCTTTTCATTCTCGGATGTGCTGGGCTTCACAGCCCCACCAGGGGGCGCACCTGAGAATTCTCCCAACCCGGTCCTTCACCAGCCATTCATCCGGCCAACCTGCGCGGCAGGTCTGTCACCGAAATAGTTTTAAATCTCCCTTGACTTCTGTGAGGTGGAGGCTATCACCCCATTTTCTGTACAAGGGGTTGAGTTTTAGAAAAGGTTAAGTAAATGACACCAAGGCAGCAGTGCATGGAGAAGCTGGGTGTGACCTGGGCCTTTCTGATCACAAAGCTTAAACTCTACACCTGGCTCCCGGCGCCTCCTCCCCCTCCGTGTCACAGGATCTCAAAGGCCACGTCCTGGCTGCCTGCCCTCCCCACCCCGGATGTCCTCGCGAGTGCCCTGCTCCCCGCCAGCCCTACCCTGCTCACCTAACTGGCAGGGGATCCTTCCCTCTGCCTCCTGGCCGGTGCCCCACAGAGTGTCCCCCGCTGGGACCGTTTTCACGGGCTCTGTGGCTGAGTGCGGTCCTGTTCAGGTGCCGCTCCTTGGACCCCAGTAGTCCGTAGGGGAAGGGCTGCTACTTCCTTGGACTGTTCCCAATGCATGGCACTTGAGACAGGACCAGCGCGTGGGGAGCAGGACCCTGATGGAGATGGAGGCCGCCCGAGGAAGTCTGGGCCGGTCTCGTGCTGAGAGCCAGGACGCAGCACAGACAAGGTTTGCAGAGAGGACTGTGTGGGGAGGACTTGGCTGAGATGAGCCTGGGGGCGAAGGAAGCAGCAGGTGGGTCAGGGCTAGTGTCACTTGTGTCACTTGGGACTTCTAGTCATCTAACCCTGTTCTCGGCAAAGTTCCCGCTTTTTTTTTTTGAAAGTTTATTTATTTTGAGAGAGAGAGAGCGAGCATGAGCCGTGCACATGAGAGGGGGTGGGGCAGCGAGAGAGGGCGAGGGAGAATCTTACGCAGGCTCGGCACTGTCAGCGGGGCTCCATCTTCCGAGCTGAAGTCAAGAGCTGGACGCTCAACCAACTGAGCCCCCCAGACGCCCCTGTGCTTTTGTATTTAATTGCTTTGTACCAGACCCCAGATGGGGGTGTGAGTGAGAGGTGGAGGTGGGGGGTGAGTCTTATTACCAGGTGAAGAACTGGAATCTTTGTACTTTATTTTGCAATGACTGTAGAATTTTCTTCACGGCTCACAAATTAAAACCCTTAGCTTTGAGAATATGGTTAAATCTATTCAAGGACACCGCTCAGGGTTATTGATTTACACTCTCCAAAAGGACGTACTTGTCACTGAATCACATTTTCCTGAAGATGGGGAGTGGTAAACCTCATCACTGACCTGCTGTCTAGCATGTATCCACGTCACGGAGCGCAGGAGGGGACTGTTCCAGACGGGACACTGGCGGCTCCCTCACTGGTTTCCAGAACTCTCTTTAGAGCGGTCCTCTGCCAGCCACTAGCCACCAGGCTGACAGCAAGGAGCACTGCACGGATCAGGATGTGGTTGGGAAAACCAGGCTGGCATGCAGACCTAACCTGACTGGGAAGTCTGCCCCTCTATTATTGTCCTCACTCAACATCCGGGCCTCAGGGTTCCCATCGACCTGGGGGCAAATCTCAACTCCAAACAGAAATCTGTGGAGTCAGAAGTCAGGATAGACTGAGATGCTACCTTTGTGGAGGAGAGAAGGGGAAGATTGGGGAGGAGAGAAGGGAGGGGCAGGCAGAAGAGAAGGGAGGGGCTGGGAGGGGGGCAGGAGAGGGGCTTCGGAACGGTAAGATTCTGTTTCTAACCTGGGTTGTGGTTATGACGTGTATCCTCTGTGAGAACGCATCCTGCTCTGCACTTAGGGTCTCTTGTCATTTCCGTGTTGTACTTCAGTAAAATAATGTATTTTAAAAAATCTACATTACTCATCTTGCTGTGTGGTCTTGGTCAAGTCGCTTAAACTCTTGAAGCCTCATCGGTTCAGTGTCTGACTCTTGATGTCGGCTCAGGTCATGATCTCACAGTCACGGGTTCAAACCCTGCATGAGGCATTGCTGAGCGTGGAACCTGCTTGGGACTCTCTCTCTCTCTCTCTCTCTCCTTTTCTCCCCATCTGCCCCTTCCTCACTCACACACTCTCTCTCTAAATAAATAAATAAACACTAAACTCCTGAGCCCCAGTTTGCTCAACCAGCCTCTAGGTGCTGTGAGGACTCGGTGAGCAAATGCCGTCAAGTTATTAGTCAGGGCCCACCCAGCACATTGCCTACCAAATATCATTGTCTCTGCTTGGCTGCCGTTGCTCAGGCCTCATCAGACCCCCACGTACAGGGCTACTCCGTGGTGTCTTTTCACCCCTTGTGCCTCTGTTCACACATTGTCCTGCCAGACTGTCCCCACCCTACCCACGGTCGCCATGTCTTGTTCAGGGCACACACTGAAGACCTTTTCCTTGTCCCTTTTCCTCAGCCCCAGATTCACCCTCTCTCCTTCTCCCGGGGCCTCACGAGCCATCTCCCACCACCAGACTAAGAGCACAGCATCCTGGAATGTGCTCCTGAGCCCTGCAACAGGCACCTGGCGAGCAGGTGCTCAAGAACCTGCATGGAAATGAAGCTGCATCAGCTTCCCAGGGGGACAGGAGGCCTGGCTCCCCCTGGAGCGGGGCCTTTGTCTCGCATTAAAGTGGCATGCTGTGTTTTCACTGCGGGGAAATGTCATCTGTCAAATACACAGCAAGTGTGAGATGGTGCATCTGGCCGCCATCTTGATGGGGAGGGCTGAGGCGCCAAGGCCGCTTTGTGGCTGGTGCCCAGCCTCCAGCTGGACGTTCTATGGGGTTCAGGATCTCCAAAGCAGGGGCCCCTGGCCAGGGTTGGGGGAGGCATTGCTTCCAGAGCAGGCTCAGCTCTTGTGATTGGTCACCCCACACACCGCACACGCATCCCCCTCTTCCTGCTCGGGGCTTCTGGGTTTCCCTTTTTGTTTCTGGGGATGGAACTCACCTCCTTCCTTGCCCCCGTCTTCATAGGTGGGTTGTTAGGATCACCATCTTACTGACTACCTTCAGACTAGATCCTGAACCAGCCACTTCTCACCTGCCTGCTGCTTACCCTCTGGTCCAAGCCACCCTTGTCTGTCCGATGCCACCCGCTAGTAGCTTTGGACCTAGATGGGGCTCCCTCGTCCATTCACTGCCACAGTTTAAGAATATAAATCAAAGCAAGCCACTCACTTCTTCCATAATCCTCCAGTTCTTGACACACTTAAGAATGAAACCTCAAATCTGTCCAGTGACCAACAAGGCCAAATATCCCATGGCTCACGCCCCTGTGCCCAGCTCTAGACCTCACCTCCTACCACCCTCCTCCTTGTTGGTTTTCAGCCACGGTGCCTTACCTGCTAGGACTAGATCCCTGCATGGTTCCCTTCTTGGGACCTGCGCACCGGCTGTTCCCTCTCCCTGGAATATTCTTCCCCGAGAGTCACATTTTCTGACGTCATGTGGGTCTCTGATGGATACGGTGCTGAGAGCAGCCATCGTTAACCAGTCAGCCTGTCTTCAGCCCCGATTTCATTTTTTAAGTGTTTATTTATTTAGGGGGGGAGGGACAGAGAGAGACGAAAAGAGAGAATCCCAAGCTGACAGCGCAGAGCCTGATGCAGGGCTTAATCCCATGAACTGTGAGCTCATGACCTGAGCTGAAATTGAGAGTCAGATGTTTAACTGACTGAACCACCCAAGCGCCCCAAAACTATTTCATCTTTGTCTTTTGTTTTTTCTTCAGTTAGGTCTGACCTCAGGAGGGGCATTATTTTTTTGCCCCCTAAATGCATGATCTTATTTGACCTTCACCGCAACTCTGTGAGATAGGCAGGTATTAGTTTCCTTTCCCTTTCTCAGGGGAGTAAACTGAGGCTTAGGGATGGCATGTCCTGAATAAAACCACCAACTAACAAGTGGCAGAGCTGGGAGTCACACATGAGCCACCTAGCTCAGAGCCCTAGGCCCTTTCCGTTAGGCCATGGGCACGTGTGGGAGAGATGTGGTCCATCCCACGCATCAGCGGACTGTCGGGGGTGGGGGGGGCAGGATCAGCAGGTCCGTGCTGGTGCCGGTGGGGGTGTCCTAGTCCTAGGCACTGGGTTTGAGACCTAGAAATCCAGTTTGGGGAGGAGTGAGGTGGTGCTGGGGCGGAAGAGGGTGGCCAGAATTAGGGGGAGGGAGGCAGCAAGAAAGGCCACTTGGGACTTTCAGTCCTGGCCGGGGAAGAGCCGGAAGATCTGTGGGAGCCCATTAGCCGGAGCCCCAGCTGAGACTGAGCTGCCTGGCTGAAAAGAGACAAGCAGGGGGCCCCAAAGCCAGCCCTTCCCACTGCCAACAGGAAAGCACGGAGAAGCAGCCTTAGTGGGGAGTCTTGCCTAAGGGGCAGACAAATAGCATTTGGGGAGTCTAAGACCTTGCTGGGTCTGGGAAAGGGCCCGCTTCTCTCTCATGGGAAAAAGTCTCCACTTCCCGAGTGCAGCAGTGGGAGGCTGGCTGCTCAGATCTTATTGTGACCCGGGAAGGCTGACAGGTCCAGCCATGGCCAGCTGTGAGGCTGGACTCTGCTTCAGTTGGCCCCCAGGACTCAGCAAAGGAAGGGCGCTCCAGAGGGCCCGCTGTCCCAGCTGGAACTGGTTCGGACCCTGTGGTCCTCCCCGCCCCCCCGGATCCAGGCTTCGGTTCCCAGCAGAGAGCACCTGTCTCCTGGCCTCACCGCTTCCTCTGGTTGCTTCCAGCTCCACCGCCACGGGGTACAGCTTCAGGGTCTAGGAGCAGACGTGGGCTCGGTGCAGGTGTTGGCGGAGCCTCGCCTCCCCAGGGTCCCGCACCCCAGAGTTCCTTGGCAGGCCAGGCTTCTCACGGACGACCTGGGTCCAGGGCACGAGTCCCCTCCTCCTGGGGGAGGTGATGGGCTTGCGGTTTTAGAGTCAGAAAATTTTGGCGGGGTCTCTGCTGGCTGGAGAAAGTTCCTTAAGCTCTCTCATTCACGGATTCTTCCCTTGTAAAAATTTGCCTAAATAATTTTTACGTCTTAGAACCATTGGGACCGCAGCAGCCCATCCCAGTGCTAAACGCGTGTGTTCACCTCCCCAACCCCATATCTTGCCTTTATTTCCCCTACATGTTTTACACGGTGCTGCAGACTTTCACGTTTGTGTTTCCTTGGGTTAAGAAATAGTCTCTAGAAGGTCTATATTTTAGTTTTGAGATAGAGAGAGTGCAAGCAGGGAGGGGTGGAGAGAGAGGGAGAGAGAGAGAGAATCCCAAGCAGGCTCTGTGCTTTTGTCAGCACAGAGTCTGATGTGGGGCTCCAACTCACGAACTGTGAGATCGTGACCTGAGCTGAAGTCAAGACCCGGATGCGTAACCGACTGAGCCACCCAGGCACCCCTTCCAGAAGATCTATGGACAAGAGTCAGAGCTGTTGGGAGGGGCTACCGTGGTGAGACGCATCTGCCAAACTCCAGCCCCAGGGACAGTTGGTCATTCATGGTTAGCTATTTTTTTTTAACGTTTATTTATTTTGAAAGAGAGAGAGCAAGCAAGTGTGAGCAAGGGAGGGGCAGAGAGAGAGAGAGATCCCAAGCTGTTAGCACAGAGCCAAGCATGGGACTTGAACTCACGCCCTGAGATGAAATCAACAGTCAGACACTTAACCAGCTGCCCCACACTTAGTTAGCTGTTGACAGCAGGGAGCGGACAGAGTGAAAATGCAGGCTGGGTAAGTATCGAAGGATGTGGCCAGAACTTGGGAGAAGTCTTACCTTAGGAGAGGTAACAGGGAGAAGCAGCCTGGTGGGGCCAGGCGAGGCTGTGACAGGGGGCTTGTGGGGGAGAAGATGGGGCAGATACCCACAGCGGTCAGCTTGGGGCTGCCAGCCCCATGAACGGAGTGCATGATATTGGGCCTGCAGGGACCCCAGACCGATCTGCTCTGTTGGCCGGCCAGAAGCTCACAGCCATCTTCTAGAAGACTTCTTCCAGAAAGCATTGTGGCTCCTGGCAGTCCCGGGGCAGCTCTGGGAGTCTACTGCAGGGCCGATCACTCAGCCAGCCTCTATTCCCAGAGTGCTGCCATGTCCCCAGTGCCCAGCAGTGCCTGTCACAAAGCGGGGCCCACTCCGCATGATTGGGCTGGTGATCAACACACAGCTCTCCCCGCCTGGAGCTCTTGGCAGGTCCCAGCAGGACCGGGCTTCGGACAGCAGCCAGCCTCGCCTCCTGCCTTGGTCACACTGAGCCACTTTGTCTCCTGCAATGTACTGCTCGGGGTAATGAAATAGTCATAATGAAACCCTGAATATTTAAAGCTCAGAGAGCCGCAGCCCTGTACCATATTGAGCTAAAAATAAATCACCCTGGAGAAGGCCTCACTGGGCTCCATTTTCTCTGCTTTACCCACCTTGCCTGTTGGAGCTTTACTTTGTGAGTGGATTGGAGGCCGTGTTTGATAGATCTCTTAGCATTTCCATTCATTTTCCTTGGGTAGATTCAACACAAAATTTTGAGGGCCTACGCTGGGCCAGCCGGGCAGGGATTTGTGGCTGTTTTGTTCATGGCTGTAACTCCAATGTTTAAAATGTGCTGGCACATAGTAGGGGGTCAGTAACCTGTCGCCTCGGAGTGCCAGCACAGAGTAGGGGCTCAGTAACCTGTCATCGGAGTGCTGGCACATAGTAGGGGGTCAGTAACCTGTTGCCTCAGATGCCAGTCCTCACTGTAACCCTATGACGGGTCTGTATTATTCTCTTTTGCAGATTATAAACCAGGCTCACCATGGGCCACTTCACGGGGCCACCAAGATGTTATCCTAAACGGACAGCCCACTTTGCCTCTTGGCCGAGTCTGTGTTTCTGGTGTTTCATGGTCCACTCGTGGGGAGCAGAAATGGCAGGAGCAGTACAGTTGAAGGTAGATGGCCCTCCTAACACTTTGTCTTGAGCCTTGAGAGAAGGACTGTGTTTAGTGTCTTTCGAAAGTGGACCTCCCTAAACATGAGGCCAGATGTGTCAGGAATATTCTTCAAGATGAAGTTGACTCCCTCAACGTTTTTTTTTTTTTAAGTTTTGTGTATTTATTTTGAGAGAGAAAGAGAGAGAGAGAGTACAAGCAGGAGAGGGGCAGAGAGAGGGAGAGACAGAATACCAAGCAGGCTGGGCAGAGCCCGACGTGGGGCTTGAACTCGTGACCCATGAGATCATAACCTGTGTCAGGGTGAAGAGTCAGATGCTTAACTGGCTGAACCGCCCAGGTGACGCCCGCCCTCCCCACCTCTGCCCTCTTACTTCTGCCTTCTGTGGGATCTAACCCCGTCTTGGGGCAGCACGCCCAGTTCTTACTGGGAAGCAGCACGTTCTGATGGTATTGGGGTGTCGAAGATAAGGAGGCGCTGCCCACTCTGGGAGGCAAGGGAGAAGGCATGTCATGGCTGCCAGGATCTGGGACCAGTGGTTCTCCAAGTGCTTCCTGAGACCAGCGGTGTCAGCACCACTTGGGGAACGTGTTCTAGGTTCCACTTGCTGAACGGGAGGCTCTGGGGACGACCCGGCTATTGGTGTTTTGACAGGCCCTCCATGTGGCTCTCGGACACACTGCGCTTGATCTGGACCACACTGCTATAGTGTCTCCCAACATCAGCACTACGGACATTTGGGGCTAGATAATTCTGCCTTGGCGGGGGGGGGGGCTGTTCTGTGTGTTGTAGGATGTTTGGAGCATCCCTGGCCTCTCCCACTAGATGCCAATAGCACCTCCCCATTGTGACAACCCCAAAGTGTCTCCAGACATTGCCAGATGTCCCCTGTGAGGCATAATCATCCTTTGAGAACTGCGGGTCCGGACTGTTGCTTCTAAAAATGTGGCCAGCGGTCCAGGAGCATTGGCCTCATCTAGGAACTTGGTAGAAACGGAAACTCAGGCCCCACCCCCAAATATCGTGAATCAGAATCTGCCTTTTTTTTTTTTATAGTTTATTGTCAAGTTGGTTTCCATATAACACCCAGTGCTCTTCCCCACAAGTGCCCTCCTCCATGTCCATCACTCTCTTCCCCTTTTCCCCTCCCACTTCAGCCCTCAGTTTGTTTTCAGTATTCAAGAGTCTCTCCTGATTTGTTTCCCTCCCTCTCTCTAACTCTTCCCCCGCATTCCCCTCCCCATGGTCCTCTGTTAAGTTTCTCCTGTTAGACCTATGAGTGAACACATATGGTATCTGTCCTTCTCTGCCTGACTTATTTTGCTTAGCATGACACCCTCGAGGTCCATCTACATTGCCATGAGTGGCCAAATTTTATTCTTTCTCATTGCCATGTAGTATTCCATTGTATATATAAATGGCATCTTCTTTATCCACTCAGCAGGTGATGGACATTTCAGCTCTTTCCATGATTTGGCTATCCTTGAAAGTGTCACTATGAACATTGGGGTTCATGTGCCTCTATGCATCAGCACTTCTGTATCCCTTGGGTAGATCCCTAGCAGTGCTATTGCTGGGTCATAGGGGAGTTCTATGGATAGTTTTTTGAGGAACCTCCACTCTGTTTTCCAGAGCAGCTGCCAGAATCTGCCTTTAACAAGGTCCTCAGGTGACTTGTCTGCAGTTGGAGGTTGACAAACTGACCGAGAGGGAACGACCTCCTCAAGGTCACGTGTCCAAGGTCATGTCTAAGGCCTTATTTTCTTTGGTTATTTCTGAAGTTTGGAGAGCAGCCTGCCTAGATCCTGAGGCCACAGTTATCGAGGCCCTGGGCTCAGAGGGACCTCTGGCGGTGAGCCAGACTTTCACACACTGTCCGGACGGCAGTGTCTATAGCACGGGAGCACACAGCGATGTTGAGATCCGGCTAGATATTTTGTGGGCTGTCCCTCAGTTGGCGTTTGTCTGATGTTTTTCTCATGATTAGGCTGGAGTACGGGTTTCGTGGGGAAACTGCAGAAGCGAAGGGTCACTTACCTCTCATCGTGTCATAGGGTAGTTCTTTCCCTAGTAACGGATTATATTTTCTAAACACCAAAACGCGCAAGTCCCCACCCTCCTCCCACCAGCTGCCCACCAGCAGAGTCCCTCTACTTTGCCTTGCTGGTCGCAAAGCAAATCTTGTCTAATAAAGAGCTCTTGCAGTGTTCCAGCATCTTTGCCCAGAGTCCCCTCTGGCCAATGAAAGCAGCCAGGCACCCCTAGAGCTGAGAGTTGACACAAAGTCCCACCTTTCTTTCATTAATGGGGAGTGATAGGCACAGTCCTTCTCTAACGAGCAGCTAGCCGCTCAGCAATTTTCCATGTACGGTTCCCGTTTCTAATCACTGCACCGTCCTAATTAGGCAGGTTGACAGCAGGCTCCCGGGAACAAAACCTGTGGCCGTGGGCACATACAAAGGCGGTCAGAGGATTCGAAAGCCCTGTGAGGGGTGAGGTCTCCACAAGGTACATTCTGGCCTGGTCCCCTCCAGTGCCGGGGTCAGAGTCTCCTCCTGGGCGCAGCGTTAACCGCCCTGGGGAATTCTCTCTGGCAGAACAGTTTGTTGCCATTTCCATGAATTTCCAAGTACTCCTGCAGCCCCTCCCCATGCCAACATGCCCCCAAGAAGGCATGGACGCACAAATCTCCCCAACTGGCCTGACAGACTGGATGAAATTTCCTCCACTTGAAAAAAAACACCGCCGAGTTAAGATAGTAAAGATTTCTGTTCTGGTACCAATGTTATGTCAAGTCAATATATTCGTTTTCCATCGCTGCTGTAACAAATCAGCACAAACTTCGTAGATTAGAAGTTTGCAAATCTATTATTACAGTCTGGAGGTTGGAAACCAGAAATGGGTCTGATGGGCTAACAGTAAGGAGTTGGTGGGGCTTCGTTCCTTCTGGTGGTTGGAAGAGAAGCAGCTTCTAGAGGCTGCTTGCATTTCTTGGCTTCCGGCCCCTTCCTCCACACCCTCGAGGTACACTGTTCCAGCCTCTGCTTCTGAGAGCACATCTCTTCCCTGATTTGCATGCTCTTGTCAGGGCCTTAAGATACTACTGGGCCCCCTCAGTGAATCCAGGGTAATCGCCCTGTCCCAAGATACTTATTTTTTTTAATGTGTTAATCAATTTTTATGTTATCATTAAGACTTCTGGTCAACAAAATGCTATTAGTAGTTAAGTTTTGGGGGAGTCAAAAGTTATATGTAGGCTTTTGTCTAAATGGAAGGGTCACTGACCCAACTCCTACATTGGTCAAGAGTTGAAATGTATTATATTTCCCATCTTAAAAATGTTCAAATTTTAAGACTTCCAAAAAACACTTTTTGTATAAGCTACTTATTTATTTCAACTTTGTTTTTGTGTTTTTCAATGTTTGAGTAATCTGAAGCCAAAAGAAGTCATACACTTATCTAAAGATACAGTGCTACCTAGCAGGAGAGGCGGAAGCTGAATTTCATGTCTTTCTTGACAAGATCATGTGGCTTTAAAAAAATTATTATTATTACTTTGCATTGATAGAAGTTTTGAAGAACTTGATGTAGGCTCAGTTTGACTAAAATTGCCTTGATATGTTAAAGTAATCTAAAATAATACTTAATCTCATCTGCAAAGTCCTTTTTGCCATGGAATGTAGCATATCCATTTTGGGATTAAGACATGGACACTCCTGATAGGGGCATTATTTGGCCTGCCACACCTGATTTGTTCTTCTGATTAATGGAAATAATAACTATCTGTTATAAGTATTAAACTGTGAGTTCTTTTAAAGATATCTTTAAGTTTCTTTCTTTAAAAAACTTTTTTACCATTTATTTCTTTTTGAGAGACATAGAGAGATAGATCATGAGCAGGGGAGGGGCAGAGACAGAAAGACACACAGAATTGGAAGCAGGCTCCAGGCTCTGAGTGGTCAGCACAGAGCCCAATGCGGGGCTCGAACCCATGAACTGTGAGATTATGACCTGAGCCAAAGTTAGACTCTCAACCAACTGAGCCATCCAGGTGCCCCAAGTTTATTTATTTCTGAGAGAGAGAGAAGCAGAGTGCTATAGCAGGGGAGGAGCAGAGACACACACACACACACACACACACACACACACACACACACACACACACACGCAGAATCCAAAGCAGGCTTCAGGCTCTGAGCTGTCAGCAGCTCAGCCTGATGCAGGGCTTGAACTCACGAGCAGTGAGATCATGACCTGAGCTGAAGTCAGGTGCTTAAATGACTGAGCCACCGAGGCGCCCCCAAAATTGTGAGTTTTAAATTAGATCCTATATGTCCTTTATTTGGCACGGGCCCTGGCACATAGTATAGCCCTTGATAACTGTTAACTAGTTATTATTGGAACATTGAGTACAATATTATTGGAATATTGGGTATTGGAAGTTAAGAGAGTACTCTATCATTGCCACGTGTTGTTTGGAAAGGCAGGAGGTGATCGGAAACGGAGTGGGTCTGGTTTACGAGGGGAGCTGGGGAGAAGCACCCAGAAGGTGGGGAATACAGGCATTGTCTAGGGCAGGACAGATCTGAGTGGGGCGCTGGGGAGACAGGACTGGGTGACCTGGGTGGGGAGAGCAAGTGTGCAGGGCTGTGTGAGGAGCACCGCAAGGAGGGAAGGGACAAGACCATGAAAGAGAAGCATCGTTTGCTTAACTCTTTGACTGTAATATTTTCTTCAATTCTCACTTACCGCTAGCTGGCGATGGCTAATCTCAGATGCTCCCTGCTCTAGTGCCTCGCTTCCCGAAATTCCACTGCAAATTGCTTGTCCTTCAAGGTCCAGCTCCAGCATTGCCTCCTCCAAGAAGCCTTTGCTAATCATTCAGTAAACACGCTCCTTTCTTCCCCTCCAAATTCCAGCAATGTTTCGTTCCGAGCCACTGGTGTGGCGTGCCCTAGTCTAGTTTTTTTTTTTTTAATTTTTTAATGTTTTTTATTTATTTTTGAGAGACAGAGAGAGACAGGCGAGCAGGGGAGGGTTGGAGAGAGAGGGAGATACAGAATCTGAAACAGGCTCCAGATTCTGAGCTGTCAGCACAGAGCCTGATGCAGGGCTCGAATCCACAAACCATGAGATCATGACCTCAGCCAAAGCCGGACGCTTAACCGACTGGGCCACCCAGGTGCCCCCTTGGTCTAGTTTTTAACAGTGAGATCATAAAACACTTTGTGGCCCTTCTGTGTCACCTGCAGTGCCCTGCTCGTGGCTTAGTTGACTGCTGTCAAAGTGACTCACGCTGAGCTCCTCTCCACTCCCCTCTGCAATTCAGCATCCGCCTGTGGTTTCCCGTTCTGTGTTTAAAGCCCTCTTCTTTTCCAGTCCCCTAAGCATGAAACCTCCGTCCCTTTGTAGCCTGCATCCTTTATCCTCCATAACTCAGTGGTAACAAAATGTTGAGGATTCTTTCTTCTTAACAAAAAACTGGGTGATCTGTGCACCCAGGCGGATTTGGGAAAATCCTGTAATAGCGAATGGCAAGAACAGTCCAGAGAATCCGGATTCCAGGGTGCTGGTCCCTTTTTCCACCCTTACGGAGCCATGTGACTGTAGGCAAGTGACCCTCTACCCCTGGCCTCCATCTTCATCTTCCTGCTGTATGAAAGGGGAACATTGGGCCGGGTTGTCTCTGAGGTCCCTCTGGGCTCTTACAGCCGTTCTTTCTGTGTGCCCAGCACACTTAGTGCTGAGGCCCTGCTCTCGGGTCTGTTGACTGCCCTCTTGTCCCTGGTGGAGATGGGAGAGGACAGAGCTGGCTCTCAGGCATCTTCAGTTAGACCCAGGCTCTCTCCCTGCAGAGGATGAAGTTACTGATTAGGGAGCAATTTGCTCAGGAGACGCTGAGGATCATTAGCAAGAGAAGAGGCAGTGCGTCTGGAAAGGGGTTTTTCTAATCCCTTAGGCATTGATCAGTCAGTTCCGGAAGCACTACACTGGCTGGTCTGGACTTCGATGGGGAGCTCGATTCAGCAGCATTGGAGGCACTAAACAGATTACTTCGAGGAGGCCGGTGTTGGTTGGGTTTTACTTGGGGGCTGTTCGACAGCCAAGAGAAACAAGTAGCATGTTCTTCCACTTTCCTCTTAGCATTTATTCATTCATGAGAGCAGGTTTGAGTTCCTCTTATGTACAAGAGAAGGTCAGTAGCAGAAGCAGCCCCACTGCCTTCCCTAACTGATGGAAACTGTTAACATAGTGAGGTGCCTGATGGCTCAGTAGGTTAAGCATCTGACTTGGGCTCAGGTCATGATCTTGCAGTTTGTGGGTTCGAGCCCTGCCTTGGGCTTTGTGCTGACAGCACATAGCCTGGAGCCTGCTTCGGATTCTGTGTCTCCCTCTCTCTGCCTCTGCCCCATTTGTGTTTTCTCTCTCTTACCCTCCCTCCCTCCCCCACCTCAAAAATAAATAAACAAACACTAAAAAAAAGAAACCATCAACAGTAAAAAATACAGACGGTCTGCTCAGTAACTGCAGTGTACAGCAGGCGTGCAAGACTGTACACAAGGCACCCCGAAGTGCCATGCAGGTCAGGTGGGGGTGAGCTCCGAGTTGGATGCATTAGTGCTGCCTCCAGAAGGTTGCCTAGATGCTCAGTAGCATGGTGGGTACTTGAGGGCACTGGAGGTGGGGGCATGGGCTGAGCAAAACTGCTCACATGGAATAATGAGGGCCAAGTTCAGAAAATGGATGGCATGGGCTGAGCAAAACTGCTCACATGGAATAATGAGGGCCAAGTTCAGAAAATGGATGATGTCTCTCTCTCTCAAAAATAAATAAACATTAAAAAAATGGATGATGTTTGATTTTGTCTGGAACATGACATCCTACACAACATGAAACAGAATTAGAAAAACAGGTCGGCTTCAGCTTGTTTGAGACCCAAAAAGACACTCAATTTAATTTGTTGGAAATAGGGCGACACTGAAGTTTCTTTGGGGCACAGAGTGGCATGATGGGTAGAGTTCTGTATCAATTAACGAGTGAGAAGGAGTGCACACTCATCTTGTTCTGAGATGAGACCAAGGAAGTGCACAAAAGGCAAAGGATTACAGCATCTCACATTCCTCGGAGTTCTGTGAGAAAGGAGAACTGGCCAGGCCCAGCCCCGTGCCATATTTCTGAAATCCCTCACAATTCCCTGGGCTGCAGAGTGCGGGGAGGTGTGACAAGAAGCTGTTTTCCCCAAATCACCCAGCTGCCAGGTGCCGCATGCATCTGGTTTAGGAGAAACAAGCACGCGGAGAGCTGTTTGTTCCCGAGTTCCCTCTAGGTGGCCAGAAACAGCCCCGATGCTAGATAAATGAAAAAGAGAGAGAAAAAACAACAGAAAGAAAGTCAGAGGAAGCATTTCAACAGTACTCAGCTGCTTCGCAGTGTTTGTGGCTGTTAGAAAAGGTTTCTTCTGAGTGTGTTCAGGAGGAGAAATGCCTAACCTTTCGATGCCTATCGCTTAAAGGTCCGGTGGAGATTCTGGGTAGTGGGAATGAGTGACATCCACACCAGTTGAAACCAAAACAAATCACAACAAGGCCGAACTCTGTTTGGCAATGAATAGTCCTTGGGGTTGCAGATGTGTTCACGGGAGAGCAATTTCCTCGTTTCTCTTTCGTAATTGCTTCCCACACGAGAGCAAAGACACAAGGGCAGAGGAGCGCTGAATCTGGGTGCTCAGTGTTGAGAGGGAAGAAAACTGGCCCCAATCAGTCAGTCCTGGTCAGTGTGCTCTGTGTAATGGCTCATCCTTTCTGATTCTCCTGTAGAGAGAGAGCTGGCTGACACACGGTGTCTGGTCCCCAGGAGACTCAGGCGGGGGTTGGGGTGGGGACAGTGATGACCAGCATAACCCTAAACAACCAAAAAAGGGCAATGAGTTAAAGTCACTCAAAGTGAAAAAGAGGAAGCCAGAACTTATTAAAATTTTTTAAACATTTATTTATTTTTGAGAGACAGAGAGAGACAGATCATGAGCAGGGGAGGGGCAGAGAGAGAGGGAGACACAGAATCAGAAGCAGACTCCAGGCTCTGAGCTAGCTGTCAGCACAGAGCCCGATGTGGGGCTCAAACTCACAAACTGTGAGATCATGACCTGAGCTGAAGTCGGATGCTCAACTGACTGAGCCACCCAGGTGCCCCCAGAATTCATTTAAAGTGAGTTTTGAACATTTGGTGAGTGGAAGTGGTTATAACGCATCGGATTTACCTGCAGATTTAACAAAAACCTTTTATTATAGAAAATTTGAAACATATACAGACTAAACAGGAGTGATGTCACCAAAAAGGACAGACTAGTGAACTCAAAAACTGTTTCTTGACTAAAGCAATGATTAAGCAGGTGAAAGCTGTCAGAACCAACTTTTCCAGAACTGTGGAACACTAATAAAAAACTTACAATGACCAGGGGAGTGCCTAATGAAGAAAGAAGGTGCTGAATTTTGGGAAGAGAGCACTGTGTTGTGTTACGTTACCCACTTCCCAACCCCTGCTCCTCAACTAGGCAGCTGGTGTGGAGGAAGCAAGCAGATCTTATTTTCAAAAGGTTGGGGTGTATGCTTTGAGCTGTCTGGTGCCTTCCTGAGACAGGCTGAATGGCTTGCTTTGACTTCTCCTGCCTTAGAACTTCCTCAGGGCCGAAGCAGCTTTCCTGGGTGGTGTTTGTTGAAAGCACTGAAAGGAAAATATACTAGCTGCAGCCACTTGCCACAGGAGATAACATTCAGGGCAGGCGGAGGCAGAGAGGAAATCCCAGAAAGGAAAAGGCTGAGGATGGAGCTACAGAATAAGAGCTCCAAAAAACTCCTGTCTATGAGGCATGTAGAAGGTCACACACATGCCCAGGGCTGGACACATGCTCAGAAAAGACCTGAGAAGTCCCTAAGCATTCACCATTTAAAAGCTACCTTTTAGTTTCATCCTATAGGAAGAGAAGGCTAAGGCAGAGTTGTAAATGCCCAGCTAAGTACTGAAGGAATGACACACAGTCAATATACAAAACCAGGACAACTTTTCCCTCTTTTTTTTTTGGTCCTTTAGGTGTTTAAGGACATCTCGGTCAAATCACGAGCTAAGCACTAAGCCAACAGAACAGACTTCAGTGGCCACACTTTACAAAGAGTGTAGTCTTGGCATTTACATAGTGAACAAAATAGTACGTACCCATCCCCCAGTGTCAACAATCATCGACATTTTGCAGTCCTTGCTTCATTCATCCCTCTCCGTACTCCTTAACTTATACTCAGTTCTACTATCTTTTTATAGTCATAACATTTATATACAGTGAAATGCATAAATTTTACCAATTTGCTTTTGACAGATAAATACATCCCTATAACCCAAGTCCTTATCATGATACAGAACTTTTCTAGCTTCCAGAAAGTCCCTTGTAGCCTTCCTAAGGGATTTATTTTATTCATTCTGTACATGCTCCTATCACTTCTCTTGTCCCCTGCCTTGTACCTGCCCCCACACCTGAGACTGGCAATTATTGCCTGAAGGAGGCGCTGTTGTGGCAGTTGGGAAGGTGGGAAGCCTGACCCATCCACAGTTCCTTGTGCAAGTAGAGTAAACATGCATGAAGGCTTCGGGGGAAATGGCCAGAAGTAAGTAGTGTCCCGAACAGATTTGGCAGATTATGTCGCTGTAGGGTGTGACTGATGAAGGTAGTAATGGCACTGTCAACTGCGGCTTTTGAATGGGAGACATTTGAAGCAATGTTTGGTAGGAGACCCTGGAATGGCTTAATTCTTTCAAGCCTTCTCATATACCGTTCCTTTTCCTGTATCACCTCTTATCAGACAGCCTTTTACATATTCCTTGAGACTTAGCTCAATATTCCTGATTAAACCAGATATTCTCCTTTTTGCTCCCAATATGCATTTCTATTATGAAAGCACATCATATTTTTATTAAAATTTTAAAGTATTTATTTTTTTGAGAGAAAGATAGAGCAAGCTGAGGAGGGACAGAGAGAGACAGGGAGAGAGAATCCCTAGCAGGCTCTGCACCATCCAAGCAGAGCCCGACGAGGGGCTCAGACTCATGAACCGTGAGATCATGACCTGAGCTGAAACCAAAAGTCAGATGCTTAACCGACTGAGCCACCCAGGCAGGCCGCTAGCATATAATATTAAAACTGAATGTGTTGTTGTCCTGGAACAGACTTAAGCTTTTTTGAAGTCAGGATCTCAGTCTTATTTATCTTGGTATCTTTTAGCCTCTAGATGGCTGGTATATAGTAAGCACAGACTACATGTTTTAAAAATGGGTTCATGTTGCAAATGTGGCATTTACCTTACCTCAGTCAATGGGCCATTTCATGGGTTAACTCTTCCCCATGTATCTCAGACCATTGCCCTGAAAGAGCATGCCCTTTATCACAAGAGGAGCTTGATGAGACCATGGGTCTGAGTCAATTTTGATAAGGTTTGGGGGAGTATGCAAAGATATCTAATTTTGAAAGTTGATGCTCTCTTCTAAGATGTAAGCTCCTAAAAGTCAGGAGAAATCTTACTGTTGTATCTTCAGTAAGATGCCACGCATGTCATAAGGACCCACTAATGCTAGCAGTGCCCTGTCAAAGGCCAGATGCAAAGTGGCTTCTCACGGTGCTCTAAATGGAAGGAAACCTTAAAGCTTCCCTGTCTTCTCTCCCCCACATACACCGGCATTCTCCCCGAGAATTTAGGATAGCAGTGTGTGTATAAGTCATGAGCTATCTTTCCTAGTGTGAGATCTGCTTCTTTCAGTCAATGAGGGACCTGGCCTACCAGCCTGATAAAGGCTCTTATTCTATTTATCAAAGAGTAAACTTTCTTCACCTTCCATTGGGACTCCTTTTGGAAAGTGCCTGGCTTCCTCTCCACCCTGTAGCAGGGAGCCGGCTCTGAGGCGAAGTCTGAAGCAGGCTTAGTGAAGACGGACTGAGCAGGGCAGCTAGGAGGTTGTCAGGAAGTTATTTTTGGTCATTTATGATTGAGAAGGATCTTGGCCTGAGTTCCCTAGGAAACAGAGCCTGAGGCAAAACTTATGAGCTAATGCTTACAGGGGCGCAGGAATCCAGCCCCAGGGAAGTGAGAGTGAGGGGGAAGAGAAATGGTGCAAGGAAGAAGGGACAACAAATAGAAGAAGGAGTGTTACTAAACAGGCTACAGGGTAACGAAGAAGCATTAGTATCGATCCATCGAATAGGAGGCTTCTGGAGGCGTTGTACAGAAATACTGAGTCTGGTGGAAGTCTGCTGGGAGGAGAAAAGGAGAACTGATCCACTGACTTCTTCCTATCTTCTTGCTCTGATCAGCCAAAGTTTCCCCCATCAGGCCTGTATTTCCTTGTATTCTCAGGCTGTGTTACCTGCCCCTGTGGGCAGCTGCTGGGGAAGCCACATCCCATGACCTAGGCGATGGTGGTGTGAGCCAGCGGCATACCCTCCCTTCCTGCCTGCAGGTAGAAGACGCCTGTGGGCCAGCCAGTGTGCATGCCAAGCAGCTCAGTGGGACTCAGTGGGTTCTTCAGGGTGGGAGGTGGGTGCATGACGTATGGAGCACGACATGTGAGACATGAGGTACGTGGCTACACTGATCCTGGAGCAGCATGGCGGACCAGAAGCAGCTGCAGGAGTGGGCCCAGCTGCCTGTCCTGATGAAGTGGGAATGATGATTGATAGGAGACAGAAAGAAGCAGGGACTGGGTCCCTCTGAGAGCAAAGGATGCAACTTTGGTGTTGGCTCTTTGCCTCTTGTTAATGGATTATGAGCTCCTGGGAGGCTGGGATCATTTTCAGGTCCTGACCCTGAGTGCAGCATCTGACACACAGTAGGGGCTCTGCAAACAAAGTGAGGAGGGGACAACGTGAGGGAAAAGCCACCCATATCCTACCACACAACACCTGAGCAGAGTAAATGACTCCAGCACAGATGGAGTTCTGTCTTGGTTTCCACAGCCAAGAAGGGAGGGGTCCTTGCAGTGCTGCTGGCTGCCTGTGTGGAGTGTGATTTACAGGATTTTATAGCCCTGTTTTCAGATGTTCACTCACCGTTTACTGCTCTGCTGCTAATAAATATCTTGTCATAAATGATAAACGGGGCAACTCAAGGGGGACGTGGGAGCCATGTTTAAAGAGACTTGTTCTGCAGAATAACCAACTCTGCCTATGGATTAGGTGGCCCCAAATTTATTTTTTAAAGTCTGTCTTTATTGTTTATGTGACTGGACTCCAAGAGAAAGAAGCACACTGCCTGGCTTTGTTGGAAAGCTGAAAGGGATGGGCCGCCAAGCTGGCAGGGAGCTGTCCAAGGTACTGAATGGTGACTCCTGGGGTTGCTAGGCACCGCTGGCCATCCTTCCAGGGTGTCCGGCAAGATTTGTTCAGGAGGAAATGGGAGTCCTCCTGGAGGGCAGATGTCTTAAGGTTCCAGGACAGTGAAGTACCACATTCCCCAGTGTTCAGCTGTTTGGCTGGAATATTAGTTGAGACAATCGGCAACAGCTTGGCCCTCACGGTACAGCAACAGGTGCTTCAGGCCACGACAGAGAAACTTCCCCATAACCTGTGCTTCTAAGCCATAGCTGGTGCTGTGTGCCACCCCTCTGTGGATTCAGAGTCTTCTACTGGCACCCTCTTGGCTCTTCTTTAGGTACTCCTCCTCTCCCTTTCTCCTCTTTCTCCTTCCCCTTTCCTGGGTCCTATCTGTCCCTCACATCTCCTGTTTACCTTATCTGAGCTTCACACCTGCTACACCCTGGAGGGCATGGGAGAAATGGGAGAAGGGCCAGGCTTCGGGCTGCTTGCAGGTGGGTATTGTGTTGTTCAGGGTGGGAGGAAAGAAAACATTCAAAGGAAACTGAAAAGCTTCAAAGTGGCAACTGGGAAGAGGCCAGTTTGGGCTTGCCAACTTTGGATTCAGGCAGATATGAGGCAGCTGGTGAAATGCCTATTGCCCCCGACACTGGTATTTCAAGAGAAATGTGGAAAATGTAGACATGCCAGTCCATTCTATTTTGGAGAGGCAATAGATTTCAATTCCTCAAATGGAGGTTTTCATTTGAACATGGGAAGGGATGTACTTTATTTTGATGTTGTCGTCAAAATGGAAAGAGAAAGTCCTGTGGTCCTGGAAGGAACTTGGAGCTTTGAGAAGCAGAGTTCTTTGGTTACGACAACTAAGCATCCCTAGGTGTTGGTTGAGCCTCCTCAGGATCTGAAGAGGACAATCAGGCTGTGAAGTCATAGTTCAAGGGCCTGGGATCTTCCTTCAAGTCACCTTATGCAGCAGTGTGTGACTTCTGGGCAGGGATGGCACACTTCCAAAGATTGGGCCAAGATTATGCCCTTTTGTACTGCAAGGCGAGGTGACTTTGGCAGCCACATGGAGGATGAAAGAGAAACTACAAATACCCACCCCTCCCAATGTTAAAATATTATTCACACAATTCAACCAATTATAGATTCATCTGGGTAAAAGCTGTTCTTCTTCTAAAATTTAAATATTCCCTGGAAGGGCCAAGACGTAACTGAAGTTCCTCAGCATTATTTATATTGAGCATCTGAGGTTCTGGGGCCTCTTCCCAGTTGGAATGGCCCATAAGATGCAGGGAAGGAGGCATCCGCCAGCCATATCGCCTTCTCTGGCACCAAGACATCTGAGATGCTGGTAAGCTCCAGCTCCTTCCTTAATCCTGCAGGTGAGCTGAAATTTCCACAGCTCTGGGACCACAGGAAAGAGAAGGTGTTGGCAGCTTCTGACTTTATCTTTTTATGTTTTGGCAACATGGTATAAGAACACAGACCTTGTAATCACACACTTATGTTCAAATCTCAGCTTCCCTGCTCAATAGCGAGGAAGGCCATTTATCTTTATCTATCAAATGAGAAAAAGATGTCATCCCCGATGTGTTGTGGGATTCAGAGGGATGGCATATCAGAAGCACCTGGCACACAGTAGGTTTGTGTCAAGGGTTAGATTCTCAGCAGGAAAAGAAATCATACTCTCTATCAATAATGGTGTTTCTTATTTTCAAATGGATGCTTTTTATTTATATTTCATGTCTTATTGGATTCTCTAGAACTTTATGAACAAGATAATAAACTGTAATGAAAACAGTGGGCATCTTTGTTTAGGGTCTCTAGTATTTTATACACAAAAATGATGTCAGTTGGAAATAGGAACTCTTTATCCTGTTGAGAAACAACACATCTACTCTCACATCTTAAGATGTTTATTTAGAATGCATCCAAATATTATTAAATGCCCTTTTCACACCTTTTGTCATATATAACTTGTGGCATGATATCCTCACAGATTTTTTATTGATTATTTTTATTATTTATTTATTTATTTTTAATGTTTATTCAGTTTTGAGAGCTAGAGCATGAGCCAGAGAGGAACAGAAAGAGAGGGAGATACAGAATCTGAATCAGGCTCCAGGCTCTGAGCTGTCAGCACAGAGCCCAATGCAGGGCTCCAACTCACAAACCCTGAGATCACAGCCTGATCTGAAGTTGGACGCTTAACTGACTGAGCCACCCAGGTGCCCCAGAATTATCTTTCTATAGCATAAGTCAGGTCATGTCTCTCTCCTGCTTAAACACCTCTAGCATTCCATTGTAATGGGAATGAAGTAAAACTGTTTGTCATGACCTGTAAGACCTTTTATTATTTAACTTCCACCTACCTCTCTCTCCACATTTCCCTATCGTTCCTTAGATCCAGCAGCGTTTGTTTTTTTTTTTAATTTTACAAAAATTTTATTTTAGAAATAATTTAACTTTTTTAATAACAGTTTATTGTCAAATTGGTTTCCATATAACACCCAGTGCTTCTCCCCACAAGTGGCCCCCTCCGTGACCATCAGCCCAGTTCCCCCTCCTCCTCCCCCTTCAGTCCTCGGTTCATTCTCAGTGTTCAATAGTCTCTCATGATTTGTGTTCCTCTCTCTCTCCAACTCTCTTTCCCCCTTCCCCTCCCTATGGTCCTCTGTTAGGTTTCTCCTGTTAGACCTATGAGTGCAAACATGTGGTATCTGTCCTTCTCCACCTGACTTATTTCGCTTAGCATGACACCCTCGAGGTCCATCTACTTTGCTACAAATGGCCATATTTCATTCTTTCTCATTGTCATGTAGTTTTCCATTGTATATATAAACCACATCTTCTTGATCCATTCATCAGGTGATGGACATTTAGGCTCTTTCCATGATTTGGCTATTGTAGAAAGTGCTGCTATGAACATTGGGGTGCATGTGCTCCTATGCATCAGCACTTCTGTGTCCTTTGGGTAAATCCCTAGCAGGGCTATTGCTGGGTCATAGGGGAGTTCTACTGGTAGTTTTTTGAGAAACCTCCACACTGTTTTCCAGAGCGGCTGCACCAGTTTACATTCCCACCAACAGTGTAGGAGGGTTTTAAACATACCTAACTTACTCTGTCATGGGAAGCCATATTCTTCCCCCCAGATATTTTCTGAGCTACCTCTTTCTCATCATTCATAACCCAGCTCAATGTCACCTTCCTAGAGAAAGTCTTCCTGAGCTTTTTAGTTAGACAGCTTTGCAATGCCTCTATATCATTCTATTTTATTTTCTTCTTAGGATTTAGTGGTGCCTGATATACTTTATTGCATTTGTTTGTTTGTTTGTTTATGTGATGATTGTCTATCTCCTCCTGCTGAAATGCATGTGCCTTGAAAGTTAATAGTTCTGCTCTGTCCTGGTCACTGCACTTAAGAACCTACTGACTGGTAAATGATGGGTATTCAGTAAATAGATTCACAAGTGAAATTGGCCTCTTACATTCTTTATCTTTTCATTTTTGGTCCTTTGTCATCTTACAATAATTGCGAAGCCTTGATTGGATGTCTTGTCATCTTTTTATTTGCCTTAAATCATGTTATATAGCATAGACCCTCAGAGTGGATTGGGACCTTATAGATCATTTAATTCTTGGTTTTATTCAGAGCAGGAAAACTCCTGTCACATCCTGGAAGATGACTGTCCAGCCTCTGCAGATCTTTCTAGGAGCTGATAAAAGTATGAAATTGCTCTATTTCATTTCTTACTTTTCAGGGAGTAAGAGTATTGCAATGGGGAGGCATGAGAAGCTTTTGAGACCAAAGGTAGGAAGACATGAGGTAAGCCATAGAGTCTCTAGTCAAATAAGGGAGGTGGTGCCTAACCTGAGTTATGTATTATCTGCCATAAACATTTCTGAGCCGTGGCAGGAAGCCCTGGTTATTGGTAGCCAACTCTCCCAGGACCTGAATGGTTATAACCAATGCCCTGTTGTACCCTCTAAGCTTAGTTTGGGTTTCCTGTGTTCACACATAGATACATAATTCCCTTTTCTCTTCCTTCTTTCCTGCATTTATTACATCTTTCTTTTTTCATCTAAAAACACTTTATTATTTATCTATCACCCTTATGGTGCTCCAGGATCCTGAGGATATTGGAAAAGAAGCAAACTAAAAAAAGGCATTCAGGTGACTACCCACCTCTGTGAAGAAATTTCCCACTTGGTGGTACAGTTACTCATGAGGTCTCTGCCTCTATTTTTCCTCTAGACTGTAGGCCCCCCAGAGAGGCGTGGTGTCTTGTTTGTTTTTGGATGTTCAGGGCCATTTTACTGTCTGTTCCAGAACAGAGACTAGATTTGTTTTGGTTGAAGAGACTCACATGGTTAGACTACCAGGGGCAGCATGGGTATGTATGTGGGACCCCAGAAAACACACAGGCTCCCCCTTTGGTCAGACTAAGGCTTGTGTGATCTTGGGCGTCTCTCTTTAGTATTTTGGGGGCTTTCCTCTCTCTTCCCCATGTAAAATGGGCACCATAAAACCTACACCTCATAAGGCTGTAGGGATGATTAACCAAAAAAGGTTTGTAAAGCGCCTGCTCTTAGTAGGTGCTCCATGAGCAGCAGCTATTACTGTTAATGCTTCATGTTCTCCCAGACTTCTGAGCAGGGTTCAGTTTATTTATCCTGACTAATTATCCTCGGCAAGGAGGCTTCCCAACACCCTCATCAGTCGTAATTACCCCGGTGAAGTCATCCGCAGGGCGCAGAGCTACCATCTGCTCAGAGGCCTCCCAGGCTGGGCTCCTCTCCCCCTTCTGGAGCCTGGGAGCAGATGTGGGCGGCTGAGCAGGCAAGACTTCCGCTGCTGCTGTTAGCAGCTGAATTTCTGGAATTCCTGCTAACAGCTCAAATCAGAAAGCTAGAGCAGCTGTATATTTCCTTGGGGCCTGCCAGGGCTTTGTACACGCGGGAAGCCCCTTTTTTGTTTTTGCCCACTCCCTACCAACTACCAACTGGAATTACTGGAATTTTCGGTCAACGATGGTAATACAGGAAAGGAGATTTCCATGGACATGGGAACTTTTGTAGGATGAGGAGACCCAGGGCAGGAGGAGAAAGAAGTAGGGATGGTAGTGCAGGGTGGACCCCAGCAAAATGGCCTTTGGGGCCTTCCATCTCAGTCTCCAGGAGATGCATGGTATTGGAAGAGCAATAAATGGGTTCAGAAGGTCTAGGGTGGAGAACCTGAATTTTTGTGAATGAATCTGGGATTGTTGGCAAGTTCCTTCATATCCCTGGGATGCAGTGTCCTCATATACACAATGAGGGCTTGACCTAAAGGACTTCCAAGGTCAACCAGCCTCTTTGAAGTCTAAAGGCCAATGACTCTCTTTCCTTATTTCTGGGTCTCTCTCCACATTGTCCCAATAATAGAATAGTGGGCCTAATCCTATGCCACATTTCCTAGGTTACGAATCTTCTTTTTGGTATTAGATGATGAAGACTCACATGGTCATATAATAAACTTATTTTTGTTTCCTAGGTGCCTTTCTTGGGCAGATATAATATTTACCAACATAATAGATACAATTTCCAGTGTTAGAATTTCAGATACTATACAAAGAGTGGGGTGAATAGTGAGAGAGAGAGAGAGAGAGAGAGAGGGAGAGAGAGAGAGAATGTGTGTGTGTGTGTGTGTGTGTGTGTGTGTGTGTGAGGGAGAGAGAGAGAGAGGGAGAGAGAGAGAGAGAGACTAAGCTAGGGCGTCTGTGTGTCCATTTGTGGCCTGAGTGAGGCCACCCTGTAACAACAATGTCTGTACTTGTCACTTGAGTGCCTGTTGTGTACCAGACATTGCATAGACTAGTCTCTGATCCTCACAGGAACCTTGTAAGGTGAGAATTACAGTATTTATCACTTACAGTTTCAGCTATTCTTGAACAATCTAGAGGTCCTTGGGGTGTAGCAATCTGTGGTGTTAACGAGGCTGTCTATTGTGCACTGTGAGACTGGTGCAGAAGGAGTTACTCAGCTGGTGATGGAAGCTTTCTGACCACTCAGCGTCTGCACCTCAGCCCATCAAGAAGTCATAACTCATTTAATAATAATAGTTTAGTGTCTTGATAAAAAAATAGTCTCTAAAAGAAAGCAACAGCTAGTGTTGAGGATGGAGGGGGAAAAGTAAAGTTAAGACACTGGGCCAGAAAATAGAAATTTGAGATAGAGACTGGAAGGTTGGATTTAGTAGTGGCTTAGGTTTATAATGTGACTGAGAGAGCTGACCATATTTTCTATCTAGATTCATGAACACTGGTTTAGGGAATGTTCCAGCAAATGATGTGTAAGGCACTCAAAGTGTGGGCTACATGGAGTGTGGGTCACAAAGATCAATGAGGCCCAAAGCCCAATTATCTCAAAGTTTACAGTCTTGCAGGAACATAGCCAACAAATGACCAAACATTCTAGAAAACTCCATAAGACAAATACCCATGAATGGGGCACTGAAAAGGTTATTGGAATCCACAGGGGTACTCATTTCTAACTCAAGTCGTCTTCTTGACTCCTTAAAGAGGGAGTTGCTAAGAAAGGTTTTATGTGCTGGGAGGACTGAGTTGGGAGAAAGGCATTTCAGGCAAGGGGATGCTCATGGGAAACGGCCTGCTTGTCAGATGCTGCTGGAGATGTTTGGAGCATGGTAAGTAGACCAGTTTAGTTGGGGTGTAGGATTCACGTCAGATTTGTGAAAGAAAATCCTGGGAGGGCAGGTGCTCTGATATATGAGGAAGTCTTCAATGCCAGCCTAAGGAACTTGCATGAGCTGCACTTTGCTGCAGGAACAGACTAAAATAGCGAGACTTTGAATCAACAAGGCTTAATTTTAACTCATGCTACAAATGCATCTCAAGTCAGGAGGAACCTCCCTGACCTCCTCAGCCTGGCTCATGCTTATGGAGTGCCTACCATTTAAAATCTTGTGGTTTGCTATAGAGTAAGAGGGAAAGGACATGGAAATTTGCACATCAGTGCTTAAAGGCTTTTACTCAAAAGTAACATGTCACCTTCACTCACATTTTATTGATCAAAGGAAGTCATGTGGTCATGGGGACGTCAGGGAAGGACAGTGCCACTGTGGACATGGAAGTAAGAGAAGAGGGATATTGGCGAAGAGAACATTGATTGCTACAATTAGGGAGGACACGGGATGTACTTGTAAACTTTTGTATAGGAGACTAACATGACCCACTTCCTGGGTGCCCAAACTTCACATGTCCATTGTTGCCCTTTTGATAGAGAATGGTGTGCTCTGTATTGATTTCCCAAGTCTTACTCTTCTTGCCCCTCAGTGGTCCACAGATGGGATCCTCAAGCAGCATGTGTTAGGTGGACAAGTTCATTTATTTTTCGAAGGATGGATTGGAGAGAGGACAGATTGGGGAGGTCAGTCACTGTGCTTGTCTTGCTTAACTTTAATGAAAGGAAGATACTCTCCTTATAGTGGCTGCTGCTCTCTTATTGGGAAACATTTTGTCATTTCTAGTGCACATGGCCATCAGTGTTAATAATTAGGAATAAGGCAAAATACTGATTTCCTGGAGGCAGAAGAGGGCTGCTGGCTGTTCTTTTCAGACTCTTCCCTAAGGGGCCGACGCCCAATTTCATCATCAGGGGACTGGTCTGGTGTGTCTGGAATGCTGACCTCTTTGCCAGTCCCTGTTCTAATGGGTACATGAGTCTGGTAGCTCCTGGCTCCAGAGAGATTGATGTGGGCAGCTCCGCCAGGGACAGCTCAGGAGATCAAAGTGTCTTTTGAAAGCTGCATTGTTGCTGACAGCCCCAAGCCTGATTAGACTGTGACTGGATTAAAGGGCCCTGATGCAATTAGTGGCTTCTCTTCCTTCCCCACCCAGGGCAGGCAGCGGCTGCCTGCCATGCATGCCCAGGTGGAGACAGGGGTATAAATCCCCTCTGTGGCTCCCGTGGAGGGTCATTTGGTTTCAGTCAAGGCAATTGTCCTGCTTGGGCTGCCTTCCATATCACTGTCTGCTTCTTGGCAGCCGAAGCACCAATTTAACTGTTTGGCTTGGTCACAGAGCTGTTCTGGTTAAGCGCCCAGCAGAACCTCCATGTAGGAGTTTTTAATTCTCTGATAATTACTGAGCATTGAATATGCTTTATGTTTGTTCATCCAGTTCTCTGCTAATATTTTTCCAGGATGTACTGTGTGCTGGGCACTCTGCTAAGCATTGAATCTAACTGGACAAGACAGGCCTGGTTCCTGCCTTTCTTGGAACTTCTATTTTAGTAGAGGAGGGAGATAATAAATGAGTAAATGGAAAAATAAACAAAACTCTTGAAGATTGTTATAACTTCCACAAAGAAACTAAATGGAGCACTGTGATCTAGAGGAGGGATTACCTTTTTAAACTTCCCCCCTCAACTACTTGTAACTTCTTTCTCCTCACCCCCAGGTGATCATGGTGCCTCATGCAACATTGAGAAAGCAGGTGTGCTGTTAGGCATGAACTCTGTCTTCCTGCCACCAAATCCCAAAATGTAAACACACTTTCTTCCCCCATGTTAGCAACAGAGCATGCATCTATTTTCCATTAAAAAGCCAATCTTGGGGCACCTGGGTGGCTCAGTCGGGTAAGCGTCTGGCTTAGGCTCAGGTCATGATCTCATGGTTTGTGGGTTCGAGCCCCATGTCGGGCTCTGTGCTGACGGCTAGCTCAGAGCCTGGAAGCTGCTTCAGATTCTGTGTCTCCCTCTCTCTCTGGCCCTCCCCTGCTTGCACTGTCTCTCAAAAATAAATAAGAAACATTAGAAACATTTAAAAAAAGCGCCAATCTTTCTACTGTTCTCTGGGTCTCTTCTCATTCCCTCAAGGATCACATCTCTCTGATGATTCTTTTCTCTCAAGCATTGCACCATCAACTGCTGTCTCTCTGTGGAATCATCCCTAGACTATACGGGAACACTCTGACAACTCCTAGTCCAACAAGCCCTCAACAGACCCCACTTTTCTATCTAGGTGCTATTGTATTTCTCTTCTCCATTCCCTACCCAGCCTTTATGAGCAGGCCTCAGATACTTCACTGCTTCTTTCCCTCCCATTCAATTCTACCACTCAACACTTTCTCTAAATTAACTCTTGTCAAAGTCATACTTGTTTCTGTCCCCATCATCCTTGACCTCTCAGCATAGTGGGATCATTCTTGAAATAGTCTCTTCTTTTGGATCCTATGACACCACCTTCTCCTCTTTTCCTCTTACCTTACTGGTTCCCCATCCGACTATTTACTGGCCCTCCCTGCTCTACCTGACCTCTTAGAGGCCAGTGTTCCTGAGGTCTTGCCTTTGGTCATTTTCCAATTTTTATCAAAATTTACCCCAAAATAATTTTTTCCAACTCCATGAATTTAAAAAGGCATCTTTACACTGTTGATGACCAAATTGACTTCCCCAGCTTAGAATTCTATTTAAAACTACAAAACTGTCCATTACCTACTTTCTTGATCATCTCACCGACTGACCATGTCTGAGGTGGACATTTCACTTGTTCTCCCTCATCCACCCTAGTGATGCTGGCTTCTCCGTCTCACTCAGCACCACCTTCTAGCCAGGGACTCAGTGCAGAACCTACAAGGTATCCTTGGGTCCCCCCAGTCCTTCTCTCTCTACAGTAAATCATGAAACTGTTTCTTTTCATTTTCACGGTCACATCTTAGTCCAGAAAACCTTTATTTCCCTCCTGGGCTTTTCAACCACCTCTTACTGTGTGTCTCCTCTTCCAGTTTTACCACTCTTGCATCCATAAAACAAATTAAATAGTATCTTGACCCCAGTTTCCAAATACTCTAGGGACTTCATAACCCTTTATTTCCAACTTTTGCCCATCATCTTGTATTTTATTATTGTTCATTTTTTAGTTGTAACCTTTTTAATCCCACAAATTAGACATGAATATTACTTAGTATTGTTTTAGTTTAGGTTTACCATTTTCTTTGCTTTCCATTCTTTTCTTGCATCTAAAGGCACCCTTCTGGCTTCCTTTCTTCCTCTTCCTTTCTCCCTTCCTTCCTCCCTCCCTAACTCCCTTCCCTTCCTTTCCCTCCCCTCCCTTCCTCTACCATCCTCCCTCCCTTCCTTCCTTCCTTCCTTCCTTCCTTCCTTCCTTCCTTCCTTCCTTCCACTCTTTAGAGCAGTTTCTTAGTAGTAAACTCTCTCAATTTTTGTTTCTCTGAGAATGTTATTCTTTTACTCTCTTTAAAGGTAATTTTTCTGGGTACATACTTTAAATTGTCAGCATTTTATCTCAACCTATTTAAGTTTTAACTTCACTGTTTTTAATTTCTGTTGTTGCCGTGGAGAAGTCCGCTGTCTTTCTAGTGGCCATTTCCTTGTAGGTAATCTGTCATTGTTAGGCTGCTTTCAAGATCTGGTCTTTGACTTTTGTGCTATGCCGTTTTACTACTATACTAGGTGTGGATTTTATTTTATTGATCATATCTGGAATGTTTTACCTTCCAAACTTTGGGATCTATACTTGTTATTAGTCCAATCAAATTTGTAGAGCCGTCATCATCTTAAATATTGCTTCTCCTCCATTCTCTCCTCCAGGGATTCTAATTGCACACACGTTAGACTTTCTCATTCTGTTCTCAATGCCTCTGAGCCTCTCTTCTATATTTTCTTCTTCTTCATTTATCTTTGCTAGACTCTGACATTTATTTGGATATGTTCTACTTTACCAATTCTTTCCAAAATTGCATATAAGCTGCTGTTTTTGCCAGTCTTCTGAGATTTTGATTATATATAATTTTTTATTTTTAAATGATTCTATTTATTCTTTTCCCTAAAGATGTTTCTTCTTTCATAATAGTTTCTTATTGAATGTTCATCTTTGTGATTGCATCTTTTATTTCTTTAACATAACATGAAAATATAACTGTTTAAAAAATACATTCTCACATCCTTTGGGATCTGGGTATCTAAATCTGATGATTATTGTTTCAGTTCTGATTCTCACTCGTAGTGGCTTCTCATGTATTTAATGCATTTTAAAATGTGAACTCATTGCTTTATCTTAGTTTGTAGAAGTTCTCTAGGCCCAACACAGGGAAGCTTACTATGGAAATGGTTTGCTTTTGCTTTTCTTAGACAGTGGAGAGGGGTTGCCCTGAAACAGGACCATTTAAGTGCATCTAAGAGCATTAAGTGCTCAGCTTTCCCCCTAGTTATTTACCTAAATATCAAAATCCCCCCAATAATCTTCATGGGAGTCAGTTAAACTTTTCATATTCTGGGGACACCTAGGTGGCTCAGTCGGTTGGGTGTTTGACTCTTGATTTTGGCTCAGGTCATGATCTCATGGTTTGTGGGTTTAAGTCTTGTATTGGACTATGTGCTGACAGCACAGAGCCTGCTTGGGATTCTCTCCTTCCTCCCTCTCTGTTCCTCCTCCCCCACCTCTGTAAAACAAATAAATATTAAAAAGATTAAAAAACCCTTTCATATTCTGGGTGCCTACCTGTCCAGGCCAGTTCCTTATCACCCACCAAAGCCCTCCCACTCTGAATCCTACTGCTTCAGCCCTGGCCTCCTCCCATGTCTGTGACCTGAGTTTTCAGGTTTTCAAGCTTACATTCATATGCTTATATTTAGGGGGAGGTATCAGTTGTGGAGAACTTCTCTTTCTTCTGCGAGGTCTCTGATGACAGAGAACACATCCTCAGGTTTTGGTCTGGTTGTGTGGAGAGACAGGTCTTCTTGTCACCATGAGCACTGTGTGGACTTGCTGAATGTGATCAGCTCCTGGCACTCCTTGTTCATAGCCATTTGGCAGCTTCCCGTCACACCTCACGTCAGTCCATGTTTCTTACTGTGGCTCACAAGACACCAGGGGACTTCTGCTTGCTTGTCTCTTCAACTCTATTGTTCATGGCTCTCCTCCTTTGTCTCTACCTGTAGTCACACTGGTCTTTTTTAGTCCCTAGCTACCAAACTCATCCTGCCCATGGGGCTTTGTGGATGATCTTCCTTTTGCTTAGAACAATCTCTCTCCATCTCATCTTAAACAATGCCATTCTGAAAGGCTTTCCTTCATCACCTCCTATAACTTTTGCTTTCTTTTGTTACTCTCCATCTCAGCCTCTTGCTGGAGGGTAACTTTTGATGTATAGCTATTCTAAATTATACTTTAGTTAGATATTTTCTTTTTTGATCCATGAGTTTATGTGTTGTCTTATAAATGTTTTCGTATCTCAATATCATAAAGATGTCATACTTATTTTTTCCTAATGATTCTAATTTGTTTTTTCCACATGGAAAACAAGTTTATCAATATTTGTTGGATTTCCTATAATTTCATGATGATTTGTAATTTTTTTCCTAAATAGAAACAGAGTGTTATGTGTGAACAAATAGGCTTAAGTCAGTTCCAATGGTCATGTAAGGTTTGAGATGCTAATTGGACATTCAAAAGGAGATGTCTAGTGTCAGCTGGTGAGTTGAGTCTGAAGCTTAAGGAAGTCATAGAGCAAGAGATACATAAGTGGGATTGAATGGGATGCATGTAGACAAGGTAGACAAGGGGTCTAAGGACTGATCCTTGAGGCTTTGTAATGTACAAGTAGGTAGGTGAGGCGGAGTAGCAAATGAAGGAGGAATGACTAGTTGCGGAGGAGGAAAGCCAAGAGATTGGTATCCCAAAAGTGAAGTGAGAAAAGTTTCAGGAAGGAGGAAGTAATCAACTATATTAAATGCTGCTGGTGGGTCTTGTCAAATAAGACTGAAAAGTGGCACTGTTTTTGACAACATAGAGATCTTCAGTGATTTTGTTTAGCACAGTTTTCATGTAATGTTGGGGATTAGCTCAGTCAGGATGGGTTCAAAAGAAGAGGTTGCGAGGAAGTAGAGATCATGAGTACAGACAACTCTGCCATGTTTTGCTTTGTGATGACAATATAGCTGGAAGAAGACATGGGGTCAAGGAAGGATTTTCTTTTTTAAATATTGGAGATATTCAAGTGCTTTTGTATAATAATAATAAGAGGGAAAATATAATATAATGATACAGGAGAGAATAAGGAAAATTGTGAGAGTGATGTCCTTCCATACGTGACAGGGAATAGGATCCATGCAAAAACGGAGGGATGGCCTTAGATTAGGAGCACAGATGGACTTATTGTTGGCAACCGTTGGTTCATGAGCAGACTAGGATCAAGGAAGAACTGCATTGCATTCCTCTTAGGATCACCCAAAACCTGGTGACCCAGAAAAAGACTACCATGTTCTACACCTATCATAATTGTCTTGTAACTCTATGACTGCCTCTAAGGCTGGTTACCACTTTTTTAACAATCTAGGAAAAGTTTACTGACATGGGTTGGGAAGAAGATACCAGTCAGATATGAGGATGTGGCTTTAACTTCTGGTAGCTGGACACATAGAGAGTGTTGTGTACCTACTTAGAGAAAAAGCTGAGGAGAGTGTCCTGTGCTGTTGGCCAGCATGGCTCTTATCAAGTTTTTGCAGTGGGGTGAGAAGTTTAAATTTAATTCTTCATTGGAGAAGTGTCTATTCAGGTCTTCTGCCCATTTCTTCACTGGATCATTCATTTTTCGTGTATGTAGTTTAGTGAGCTCCTTGTATATTTTGGATACTAGCCCTTTATCTGATATGCCATTTGCCACTATCTTTTCCCATTCTGTCTGTTGCCTATTAGTTTTTTTGATTGTTTCCTTTGCCTTGCAGAAGCTTTTTATCTTGATGAGGTCCCAGTAGTTCATTTTTGTTCTTGATTCCCTTGTCTCTGGGGATGTGTTGAGGAAGAAATTGCTGCGATTGAGGTCTAGGAGGCTATTTCCTGCTTTTTCCTCAAGGGGTTTTATGATTTCCTGTCTCACATTCAGATCCTTTATCTATTTTGAGTTTATTTTTGGCTAACAGGCACATGAAACGATGCTCAGTGTCACTCATCATCAGGGAAATTCAAATCAAAACCACACTGAGATACCACCTCACACTGGTCAGAGTAGCTAAAATGAACAAATCAAAAGACTATAGATGCTGGCGAGGGTGTGGAGAGACGGGCACCCTCCTACACTGTTGGTGGCAATGTAAACTGGTGCAGCCGCTCTGGAAAACAGTGTGGAGACTCCTCAAAAAAACTATTGATAGAACTCCCCTATGACCCAGCAATAGCACTGCTAGGGATTTACCCAAGGGATAAAGAAGTGCTGAGGCATAGGAGCACATGTACCCCAATGTTCATAGCAGCAATATCAACAATAGCCAAATCATGGAAAGAGCCTAAATGTCCATCACCTGATGAATGGATCAAGAAGATGTGGTATATATATACAATGGAGTACTATATGGCAATGAGAAAGAATGACATATGGCCATTTGTAGGAAGTGGATGGACCTCGAGGGTGTCATGCTAAGTGAAGTAAGTCAGGCAGAGAAGGATAGATACCATATGTTTGCATTCATAGGTCTAACAGGAGAGACCTGGCAGGGGACCATGGGGAGAGGAAGGGGGAAAGAGAGCGGGGAAGAGTGAGGGACACAGATCAAGGGAGACTACTGAATACTGGAGACGAACCATGGACTGAATGGGGAGGG